>VDFB02281492.1:409465265-409531783 GCA_007258455.2 Sequoia sempervirens | reverse complement strand
CTACACTTGAGGATATCTAGTGCACGATCAATAAAGTTGTCTTGATGAAAACCTGGCAAACAGGCGTCATGATCACAAAAAAGGGAAAAATACAAAAAAAATACAAAATACAAAGGAAAATGAAAGAGGACACAATAAAAACAAGTGATGAAAACCTGGCAAACAGGCGTTACTTGTGATTTTCACCAAACTCCTCTATCTACTGGGTACAGTGTTGTTACGATTGTTTCCTTTCATATCATTTCCGTCTATCAGTTGAGATTATCACTATCCATATCATAGCAGGGATACCATGTTTTACCCTAGCTTGGGGGCAACATCCTAGTGTTAATCTAGTACAAGTAGACTTTCAGCTTGCATGGAAGGACAGTCAAACATGACAACATCAGGTGGCAATCCATCAAAATCCAAAAACATCACAAAATCCAAAATCCAAAAACATCAGAAAATCCAAAATCCAAAAACATCAGAAAATCCAAAATCCAAAAACATCAAAAAATCCAAAATCCAAAAACATCAGAAAATACATCAAAATCCAAAAACATCAGAAAATCCAAAATCCAAAAACATCATAAAATCAAAATAGAGTCTACATCAGTCAAAAGTGGATTCTGTGTCAGTCGAACTATGTGGTCTCTGCGTGTATAACGTAGGCAAGACTAATCTTTGATCAGTCCCCGAGACCCCTAGGATAGGTCTTTTTAGGTCACATCATTTGATCAAATGTTTGGAAATATCATGCACACATCAGCACACACATCTCAACACTGATGATCTAATCTGAATAATGATTTGAAAATACATTAAGTAGAATTTGAATTGTTGTGCTTTTCATTTTACATTTGATTATCATTTCTTTGGAACTACTCAATGATGTATTGAACTAGAGAAGTAAGGAAGAAGAATGATACCCTTTCTTTGTTTGCTGTTTGTGAGTTAGTCATTATTATTTTGTGAATTGTCACGGGAAGTGCTCTACCAAGTATCATGGATGACATTCCGATTCACTTAAGAAAATGATTAATTCTTGTTGTTTACGCAAGAAATGCTCAGGTCATCATTGGTCTATCTTATACCATGATGCTTGTGTTCGCTTGCAATATCAAAAATCATGAAAGAAATACTCAGGTCATCATTGGTCTATCTCATATCATTGATGCTTGTATTAGCTTTCAACATTTTAAAATAAAGCTCAGTGATGATACAAAGCAGAATAAAATGATTATTGAAATGACACTTAGATTTGCATTGATAAAATAGACATTTGCATGGTTAACATAGATTACATTCATAATAATACATCTGCAGAGTACTAGTAGCACAAGTTACAATGATTCATTCACAAATGATGTTATCTTTTCTTATTTAAGACTGAGTATACTTGACACATGCAATTTTCATAATCAACATGCATATAAGATCATCTCTTCATCTCATCATAAATTCACAATAAAAAATCTCATTTCGTGATATCATATACACGTTATGTTACACCATTCATTTTTACGTTTACATCATCACATTATAGCATTCCATCTCATCTATCATTACATATTCATACATCATTATATTTTATTTACATTTCCATTCATCATCCATTTACATTTCATTTACATTTACATTTACCAACACATTTATCATTCATCATTCATTTCACTTATCATTCATATCTATCATTACGTTCACATCATCACATTATTGCATTCCATCTCATCTATCATTACATATCCATATGTCATTACATTCACATTTCCATTCATCATCCATTTACATTTACATTTACATTTTCATTTACCATCACATTTATCATTCATCATTCATTTCACTTATCATTCATATCTATCATTACATTTACATCATCACATTACTGCATTCCATCTCATCTATCATCACATATTCATACATCATTACATTTCATTTACATTTCCATTCATCATCCATTTACATTTCATTTACATTTATCATTCATCATTACATTTTTACATACCATTTACAATTCATTACATCATTTCATTTATCACTTATCACATATTCATTTATCACTATCATTACATTTCCATACATCATTACATTAACATCACGTTTTATCTATCATACATTACATCTCATTAAGAAAAGAAATACATCATCAGTATCATTTCGCACCATCATTACTGCATCCATCACATCAATACATCATAAAATCAATGCATCCATCACATCAATACATCATAAAAACAATGCATCCATCACATCAATACATCATAAAATCAATGCATCCATCACATTAAACACATAAAATCATGTCATAGATCAATCAAACCGCTGCACATATATATCTCATCAAGTGTAAAGTATACAATGAAGTTTGAAAAGAATGAACATAACATCATGTCAAAAATGGCTGTATCAATCTCTCAATGGGTACACATATAATCTCAAGTAATACTCCCACCAGAAGGAGCAGGTCTAGCACCAGTATCGGTACCACCACCAGATGTCCCAGGATCTCTCGGATCTCTCGCAAGAGGCTGTGTCACACATCTGCTCACTATCCTCGATCAAGTCCTCTCTGAGCGCGACTAAGCATAGCTGACTCTCTGCTCTGGGGGGTAAAACTCATGGTAGCGGCTCCGGTAGAACTCAATCTCAGCACCTGCCCGCATGGCCTCTCACATATAATCCACTACAAAAGTCCCATCTACCACTCTCTGTAACCTCTCTACAGTCGCCTGTGCTGTCTCAGCTGTCCGTCTAATGGTATCTCGCTCTGAAGTCAAGGCTGTGATCTGTGCCTGGGCTGTGGAAAACTGTGCTCGTAATCCTGTCACCTGAACCTGTGCAGTCGCTGCTGCCTGTAAAGCCCCATCTCTCTCACTAATCAGAGATGTGATCTGGGTCTGAGTAGTAGCTAGTTGTGCCTGCGTCTGAGCCTGAGTCTGAGCTAATAAACCCTGCACTTGTGCTAACTGTCCCTGCAATGTCTGCACCTGCACCTGTAAACCTGCAATCTCTGAGGGATCTGCCAATGAGGAAGTGACTGCCTGTCTCTTACGAGGCACACTGGAGGATGGCTCTGATGTACCTGCTACACTCGGTCTCCCACCATCTCCACCATCATCAGCACTGCTATCATCACTGCTATCAGAGCTCTCATCACTATCGGTCTCCGAGCTGCTCTCCACATCCACATCAACATCCTCCTCTCTACCCCGTCTCTGACCAACCTGAACACCCCCTGCTGGTGCTACTGCTGGTGCTGCCACTGGTATAGGTGTTGGCTCATCTGGAATAGTGATCTGTGGAGGAGGGTGTAGAGCCAGATACTCTCCATACTCAGGAGTAATAGGCGCCTCGACAATATCCCGCCGAACATCCCATGCTGATGGCTGTAAAGCACGGTAACCCTCAACAAGTGCCCCGTAAGGCAAGCTGGGACCCCAATCAGGAACATCAATCCGTCGCCGTCCATAATGAGCTACACCCAATGGCATGCACTGCACAATACCATACTGTCTTTACACACGACGAAACAGGAACCGCTCCAAAACCCTGGGGCTCTTCCCGATCAAATACATAGAATCGGACAAGAACCCCAACTCAATATCATCGTCATCCCAGGCATCACAGTCTAGGTATGGACGCCAGGTCACTGCCTCTATATCATCAACGATCCATCTCCAATACTCAAGCTTACCCATCATATGCTGGGTAGGCCTGCCTCTATATCGAAATACATATGGCCTCGTCGCTGGTCTGGCCAACACTGGTACGGGACGCATAACAGCAATATGCTCCCAGGCCCATACCTGGAGAAGGGTAGCCCCTGCAGATAAACTACTGCCGCTGAGATATACTATCCAATGCAAATCATGATATAACTGGGCAAGCATGCACATGCCCCATGCATATCTCATCCTATGGACCACCAGGCCCTCTAGTACACGACCCCATCCAAGCGATAGACCCTTTGACCTCTTATCAGGACAAAGGAATCCACCAATGAAACCTGCCAAAACTGAAGGAAGAGGAGCATATGACTCATATATATCTATCCATGGGATCCACTCTCCTGCAATGTGGGGATCCTGAAAGGCTCTCTACATGGCCTCTACACAGCCAACCTCCTCTGAATCATGAACCACGATCTCACCAACAAAGGGAATACGAAGAATACGCCATACATCCTCTGGCGTCACGGTCATCTCGCCAGTAGGTAAGTGAAAGGTGTTGTGGTCACTATGCCACCGCTCTGCCAAGCTGTCAATAGACCCCTATTGAGTCTAATATGGGGCATGTCAAGTAAAGTCGCCAAACCACAAGCAGCAATATGCTGTCTCTCATCAGGTGACAGTCTCGGTATCATATCAAATGGCCACGGGAACTGCTCTCGCACCTGGATGACATCTAACTGCTCCTATACTCATACAAAACAAAACATTTTAATCAGAATATCACAAGATCATCAAATTTTCTAAACATTGTGCTTTTACCTATCAACCTATCAAATCATCAGGGAACCCTCATCTATCAATTGGGTTCAATCATTCAGAATGCATAATTATTCCTCGCCTATCATGAGGGTAATTATTATCAATCAATAGATCTCGCTCATCATGAGATCAATTCCCACATATTTTAGTCAAGATCAAACTAAAATAGATGGAATCAAAAACAAATCGACGAAAATCAAATCGCACAATGCTACATCAATCTATACCAAAAGCGCTACAAAATCAACCTAACGCGCTAAAATTTTTGGCGCGCTACAAAACCCACTAGGCGCGCTACAGATCTAACCCTGCGCGCTAAAATATTTGGCACGCTACACAATTTCATTGACGCGCTGCATAATTGACCCTGCGCGCTAAAACTTCTGACGCACTATAGAACTTACTGGACGCGCTACACCGCATTCACCGCGCGCTAAAACTCTAAAAACATGCAAAAAATATCAAAAATAAAGGCGCGAATTATGATGACGAGTTGAGGTACATACCGGAGGTCCATAGTCGACTGGACGCTGATGACGGCGCACACGCTCGAGTCGGTGGGTGTGGTATGGGATTGGCATCCTAGCTCTGAACACTCTAAAAGGTCTCTATCACAAAGATTGTAAAAGTCAAATGCACAAATGACTTTTGAAAATGACCTTTGGAGCATTTATAGGCTATTCTTGAGGGATTTTATGAGATTTATTTATTTTTATCAAATCACAGGGGCATTTACAAACAATCTTGTCGGGAGATAAATTGTTTCTTCATCAATTCATCATCAAACCATCATAAAATTTCACAATTCTTGAAAAATCATAAAAATCCAAAATTCATCAATTTATCTCCCGAGGGGGCATATATCACTATCATTTCGGAATTCATCATCTGGGGCAAGTCTGGGGCATGCTTTCAAACCTTTCGTCAATACTGGCAGCTGAAGCAAAATTATTCTTTGAAGCACTGCATAAACACCTCACTTCAAAGAGGGGCAAAATGTAGACACCTAAAAATGGTCTGGAAAATCTAATTAATTGAATACGACTTATTTGATTAATTAATCTTAAATTCTTCTACTTAGTAAATAAATAGAAATATTTATTTATATTAAGTTCATTTATAATTCTTCTATTTTTCTCTCTTAATTAAATAAACAAAATTAAAAAATTTGTTTTATTTAATTATTATCATTTTCATCATATTATTTCTCTCTTAATTAAATAAACAAAATTAAAAACTTTGTTTTATTTAATTGTTATCATTATTTCTTCTATCTTAAAATTAATACACAATTTAAATAAATTGTGTTATTTAAAATCACATTTCTTCTTAATTAAATAAAGATTGCTAAAAATCTTTTATTTAATTATCATTCTTCTTTTAATTTAATAAAACAAACCCTATAGTTTGATTTATTAAATTATTTATTCCTCCTTTTTCTAAATTTAAATAAATTAAAATTATTTAAATTTATGCATAAAATTTACACTATTCACTCACCAATAAATATTTATTTCTCACCAATCAAATTAATGGCACTGCCATTCACGGGAAAGCTTCAGGAAAAATTTGCAGGAAGTTCTCTTAACAACCTTCCACCCACCTTCCCTCTTATCTTGCCTGGTGTTTTCATGGGGAGAAACCATTCTCCATGATCAGCTCCTTCTTCTCATCCCATGCCTTTGGATTCTCCAGAAGAAATCACAGCCCCTCATCCCGGTTTCCTGTACAATTGTGCTGCCGTGAATGCTATAAATACAGCTCTTGGGCTGCAAGAAAAGGATCCCAACGAATGTAATCTTACTCTGCAGGTTTCCAAAGCACTCAAGCATTCAATTCATCCAACAATCATCCAGCAACCATCCAGCATCCATCCAGCATTAGCATTTGCAGCCATGGCTGCCATTAGCATAGAGTTTGCATATTTAGATCATAATAGAATAGCATAATCTCATTTCTCATTCTCTCAGTGTCACTTTAATAATTTAATTAGCTTATAAATCTAAGAGCCAAGTAAATTAGAGAAGTCTTTAGAGTTAGAGAGCAATAGGATAAATTTATGTAGATTTTGTAGTTTAAATTAGTTTAAATTTCTTAATCTTAGATGCAATTATCTTATTTAGAAGTGTAGATGCATAGTTTAATCTTTTCCCTTCTACAGCTTACATATAACACCTAAATCCTTCTACACAAAGAGGATAATTTTGTCAAAAGGAAGCTTAAAGAAGCCATTGAAATCAACAACCACCCCTTGAACCTTAGTCGGGACAAAGAGTGGAGGTTGAATCAAGCTTGGCATCCCTTGTTAGCCAACCTTTCAACCTCTCATCTCCCCTTCTCAACTTGACCCCCCACTTTCCTTGGTTTGGCGGGTTCCATTGCTTCCCTTCTCATGCTTTGGTCTCCTTGTCTTGTTCTTTTCCTCTCCCTTGGTTTGTGTTGGCCTCTTCCCCTTTTTTTTCTCCTCATTTGTTTCCCTTAGTTGTCCTTTCTTCTTTTTTGGTTCATTTTACTTTTGTCTTCCTTTATTGGTCTTGGCCCTCTTCCCTTCGTAAATATGCATAAATATATATTTACGTGTATATATATATATATATTTACATAATTATATATTTACATATATGTCTTATTTATCTATATATACATACATATAAATATATATTTATATAATTATATTTATATATATATTTGAGAAATGTATGTATACATATATATATTCTTTGTCTTTTATATTTAAAATTTTAAGAGAATAATTTTATATATAGTTATTTGCCTCCATTTATATATTTTTATTTAATTGAATGCTTCTTTTTTTTTGTATTGGTTTATTTGTAATTGTTTTCAGGTCATTTATATTTCCACATATTTTTGCATTCATACATAATTACATTGGATTACATATGAATACAAATATATTTGAGTGTAATTTTTTTTTTGCGGTGATGTTTTCATTACTTCTTTTTGTAATTTGGTTGTTTTTTGTTTTTGCTTTTGTAATTGTTTTGGTTTGGTGTTATGTTTACTTTTATTGATTATGTTCTTTATATTTTTATTCTTTTTATTTGTCTTCATATATATATATATATATAGATTGAAAATTTCTTTTTTGTTGTTTCATGTTGTTTTGTGGTTGTTTCTTATTGTTTTTTGGTTGTTTTTTAATTTGTTTTTTAATTGTTTTGGCTTTGTTATATATATATATATATATATATATATTTTGTTGTTTCTTATTGAATTTTGGTTGTATTTTTGTTTTTTTTTTTGGATTTGTTTTCGTTGGGTGATTTCTGTCTATGTTAGTTGGTTGTGTTCTATATATATATTGGCTGCTTCCTTTTATTCTTTGGTATTTAGTTTCATTTTTTTGTAATTGTTTTTTTTTAGCATTAGTTTGTAGTTGGTTTGTTTTTTGGTTATTTTTGTAATCTTATTGGATTGTGTTTTTGTTTATTAGGTTGGTGTTTTTGTTTATTGTTCGTGTTTGGTTTAGTTATTGTTGTTTTAGTTTATTTCATTTGGTTGTGTGCATCCTTGTTGTTTAGTTTTTGTGAGTCCTTTGTCTTGCTTTCCTTGGTTTGGTGCTTTATTTTGGTATTCTTTTGCTTTCCTTTTTTATGTGTGTTAGTTTTTCTTCCTCCTTTGCTTATTTCTCCCTTGGTTTGTTATTAACTTATTTTTTAATTAATTATTTTTTTCTCTTTTGTCCTATCCTTCTTGGTCTTTGTGCTCCTTGTCTCTACTTCCCTTGCCTTGTTCTTTTTAAATAGCTCTTGGTCTGCATCTTTTCATTCTCTCCTTTAGCTCTACTCTCCTCTTGATAATGGATCATAGAGTGTGATTTGAAACATTGATTCAAAAATTCTCACACAATTAAAACCATAAATAATTGCAAAGAAGATATAGTTACTATTCTTCAGTTGCTCACTTGGAAACAAAGAAGAACCAATCTCCAATATCATAGGTTAATGAGATGTTAGAGGAAGAATAACTTGGAGATATTATAAGGGAAAATGCCATGCATTTTTAAAATGCTCAAGAAATTGTTTTTGTAGAGAATGTTGTACCTATATAGCTAGAAGAGTTAGAGCTCCTCCAGTGCAAGCTCCTAGGAATAGGTTAGTAAACAATAGGAACTAGTTGAACAATAGAAAAAATATTCCACGAAACAATTAGTATGTGAAATTTGGTGACTCTGTAATTTATTATTGTTTGTTCAACTCTAGCTTCTAAGAGATATACAAGGGGAGATAAAAAGAAAGGGATTGTTGAGTAAAGATTTTGAGTTATTAGAAGTAGTTGGTTTTTCTTCCTTCCCACCTTACTGAAAGGTTAAGTCTATTAGTAGACCATCATCTCCTCCCCCAAGCCTAGTATTCCTGGAGTTTCTAATATATCATTTTAATCTCTTGTATTGCACGACACTGTACTTCCCCTACAAATAAATTTTCATATCCACAACCCTGTTAGAATGACCCAACCTATCCCTTAGGGAGCTATAATAGGCCCTCTTACCTTTGGATCTGGAGCTCAACTTCATGATTTACCAAAGGGTTCAGGGAAAATTATACCAAAATTTAGTGGAGATGGGAAGGATACTTCTACTGAGCACATGAAAGCTTTCTTTGTTGCTTCCTCTATTCTTGCAGTACAACATGAGGATGTTGCTATGAGACTCTTTGACTGATGTCATTGATGATTTGTTCTACTCTCTCCTGAATGGTTCTATTAATGATTAAAGGCTACCTTTAGAACAAGATTTGAAAATAGATTTAAGTCTATAGAAAATGACCAAGTCTTGGTTGCCCAATTGGGATCTATGAGAAATGAGGTTCATGAATCAATGAGATATTTTGTAGAAAAGTTCAATAAATTGTAAATTAGGATTCCTACAAATATGAGACTGAGTCTTGATCTATTGTTCAAAAGAAATATTCATTAATACCCTATCATTGGATGTAAGTTTCACTATCAAAAGAGAGGATGAAACTACTATAGACATTGCTCAAGCGAGAGCCATATCTATTGAATATGATTTAATTATTGTTGGAAAATTGAAGAAAGAATTATAGAATGGTAAACCATCTCCAGTAAATTCTACTGATCTAGTTATTCAAAGGTTGTCCAATGATATAATTGCTCTAAAGGGACAGATGCCAAAAGGTCCTTCACAAATGCCCTATCAAGATGTCCCTAAGAGAGATTATAATTATCAAGGAGCTCCCAATAGGACATTATCATTGGCTACCCCAAATAAAAGATTAGAAATTGAGGGTTCCCCTTCTTCCAACAACGGTAACCATTGTAATTTTCAACTAACCTCAAACCTTGATGGAGCTACTTTCTCAGAGATGATTGTTAAACACCTAAGATACTGAGAGGGGGGGTGAATCAGTATCTTTTCAAACCTATTGAACAAACACCATCCAATAACTCTAATGCATATAACAGTAAAGATAAGAAAGAGAATTAACAGAACATGGAAACACACAACACATGAACACCATAATTTTTAGGTGGAAACCAAAAACGGGAAAAACCACGGTGAGGGTTAGCTCACAATATAGTATAATTCATTATAAGATATTACAAAAGGGTGGCTCACTTCCAAGACTCATTTTCCAAAATGGGAGGCTCACTGCCTACAAAAGTTACAATAGCAAAGTGGCTTATAGCCAGAAAATGAACCGATAAAGTTACACCTAACAAGTGTTGATTCAGTTCCTTTGATGCTCAATAAACTGACTTAACACACTTCATCATCTTCACACTTCTACACATTCACAACTCAACTACTCAACACAATATCCAAACTTTCCCATATATATATCTAGTCCATCTGCAAGCATCAATTAGGTTGGCCTAATTAGATGCAACCCTTATTCACCAAAAATCAACTGTCGACTTCAAGCATGTACAAAATCTTTCCAAAAAAATTCCAAATTTATAGCATGCTTCAACATGTTGAAATGGACCTAAGATAGGTCACACATACATTCACACCAAAAAATTAATTCATTACAACATCAACTTATTCATTAGGTCAGCTAGGGATAGGCCTAATAACAAAAATGCAACAACATAGTAATTCCAACTTGTCATATGAGCACCTGAGCACATGATATTCTACACAAAAATCCTTCCAACATCCAAAAAAAATTTCCCAAAACCATGAGAAACAATAATCATTAGCGAAGGATTGCATACCAAAATACTGGAGGATAGTAACTACATAATGGTTCATATACCGATCTAGAATATCAGATCAAGCTATGACTTAAAATTGCAGTTGAAACTCATATAACATGGTGACATCAATGACAACACAAAAGTTGTATAATAATATTTTCTTCATTCTTCCAAAAATCTCCCCCTTTGTCATTGATGGCAACATGTGCCAAAATTTTACAAATACCTCCTATGTACAATACTCTCCTTTCATCACTGTTGTGCAGTTTTTGCACACACGCCCCACTTGGAGTAGGGACCCTCTTTTCTGGTGTCTTTTGACCTTTGGTTTTATTGGACTTATCCTTTGAGGTCTTGACATCTTGGTCTTCCTAGCTTTGACCTTACCTTGAGGCTGGAATTGATTAAATTTGAGTTTTAAGCAAAATCTAGGTTTTTACCTAACTTCAGGATTTTCCAGCTCTAGCGGATTTTTCGGGTCCTGGTTCATTGTCTGGTCGTAGCTGAATTCTCTGACTCCGGGTTTCTGCTTGGATTTGGGATTTTCCGGTCCTGGCGGATTTTAACGGAATTTGCCAAAATCCCGAACTTCGTCATTTCCCTGGTTTCTGCATTTCTGCGAAATCTGGATTTCCGCGTATCCTGAGATTTTTTGAAATTCTGTCCTGGGTTCGGGTTTCTGGATTTGTCAGAAGTGTCTTGTCGCTCATTAATGCTTAAGTACCTTTGCTCATACGAGTATATGGGTAGATTTAGGGCATTTTAAGCGTCATTTTGATTTCATCTATTCACTTGCTGATTGCTCTGGCGATTAGGAATTTTTATTTGAGCTTTGAAGATCAGTCTTGACTCGTGTGCGTGAGGATTGTTTGGGTGCCGGTGTCTGGATTTTCAGTGCCTGGGCGTGTTCATTTTGCATTCATTTTTTTGAGCTCGGGTTTCTTCTGGATTGATCCATGGTATGTCATCATTTCCCTTTTCATTTCCTTGCATGATGATCGAGTGTTTTTGTGCTGAATAATCATCATTTCGGGTCAGCCTTTGTTTGATCATGAGTTTATATCAAATTAGGGTTGGACTTAAATCCACACCAAGACCTTGTCTCCCATGCTTGTATTTATCTATTAGATGGTACGTGCGTCCGTTTGGAGGGACGAGGTTCTGGATTAGATTGTTTGCCCTCTTAGTGCACAATTTGCCATCTGCGGGGTTAGGGTTTCTTTGATGCTCGGCCCAGAATAACGGATTTGTGGTGATTTCTCAATCTTACCCTTGTATTATGCTGATCCCCGCCCTATGAGGATTCAGAGTGCCTTAGACTGCTCTTTGTCGCTGATATTATAAACCTTGAGCTTGCTCTGGTTTTAATGGCGGGGGTTTTTTCATCAAAATTAGGGCGTCATCGTTCTGCCTGGAGAATTCATTGTTTGAGGTATTTTGAAGTCTATTTCCTTCACATTTTGAATCTTGTTGGTTGGTATCAATTTCAGGACTATTCGAGTCCAGGTAGAAAGGTTTGCATGATCATTTGGTCGCTAGTTCGCGTGTCGTCGTTTTTCGGGTTTCCGAGGTCCTCGTGGAATTCCTCCGCATTCGGATTTTCCCGGTTTGGGCTTATTCTGTGGAGTGGAGTAATTTCCGAAACACTTCAAACTGTCCGCAAAAATCCGTCCGATCCGGATTTTTCTGGTTTTCCTGTCTGGCTTTATCTTTTTGATGTTTCGAAAATAGGATTGATGGAACAAATGCTAATTGCTTATTTCTTGTTGCTGATGAATAAATTGCATGATAATATGATGGTTTTCTGGTTGAATTAATGATTTATTTGACTAATGATGTCTTGGCGACAGGAATCCGTCTGGGTCAGATTTCTCTGAAATTCCACCCCGACCGGATTTTCCTAGTTTGCATGATTTTCCCGGATTGCCTTATTTCTCTGGATCTTCAAGGATTAGTAGTTTGCGATGGATTTTAATTGCTTTATATGAATTTACGCTAATCTTTGGATTGGAATATTCATAATAATTGAATACTAATGATGTCTTTTGTGAGTACAGGCCGAATCAAGCAAGGCTGCTACCGAAAAATCTAAGGGTGGCTCAGAGGGGCCATCCATTTCTGAGGCAGAACGACTAAGATTGGATATCAAGAGTTAGCCTCCTGAGAGAAAGATATCCTCCGTATGGTTCGAGGTATCTGATACTAATGTGGGGGCCTGGAGGTATGAAGAATTCAAGCAGAGGATAGTTGAGAAGGATCTGTCACTCTTGAGGCAAGGAATGATGAAATCCGGGCTGGTGCATGTGGTAGGGTTCCCTCTGGCAATTCAATGTTATGAGCTAATTCTTGAGTGTGCTCGGCAGTATGATTTTGATACACAAAGGGTGGTTAGCACTGAGGGGAGAGTCTTGGCTAATTTCAGCCCTGTCTCTATTGCCCAAGCCTTCGACATGCCAGACTTGCCTTCTGTGTGTGCTCTGAACATAGACATGGCTAAAACATACTATGAGAATGAGCCAGTCAAGGCTCAACAGATAATCAATTCATGGTTAGAGAAACCAAAGTCCCACCATTCTAAATTGCCCAAGCAGTTGCACAGAGTTAAATTCAGGTCAGACATCTATGATACAATAACATTTTTGAACAGAGTAGCTGGTTTGAAGACTGTCGGGGTGGTAGAGAGCTGGATGGTCCACATGATCACCAAGGTTGAGCAAGGAACTAACTATCACTGGGCAGGGCTTATTAGTGCTGAAATTGACAAACAGCTAAGGAATGTTCTAGAGACCAAGAGGTTGACTATGTCCTCTTATGTCATGTATGTGTTAGCTAGATTCTACCCATACAGGGGTCTGAATCAATGAGGGACGCTTGGACAGGACATAATCTATGAGGTCTATCCAGAACTGCACCTAGGACACTGGGACTACTATAGGGCTAATGATGCATTCACTATGCATATCACCTAGATGCTACAAAATGCAGAGCATATGAGATTGTCGGATGGAGCCAAAGGGCTAATAAAGAATTATGGGGCTTGGTTTATCCAATTTCCCACCTTCACCTACCTCAGAATTGATGGATGTCTGGTTGCTACATATAGGTTACCTCAGTATCCTACTGATCACATTGTTTTGTTAGAGGTTGTGAGGAAGATTTGTGAGTTTGGTGCTGTTGTGAAGAAGGAAAAGCATAAGACAAGCTTCGGTGGAGATTTCCCTCTCGGGATTGGTGTAGCAGAAATGTGCCCTTCCATCCAATCGGCACACACTGCAGGTGAAGAATTAGCAGCATATGGTCTCTCCTTCCATTCCAAGAGGATGAACTTTGACATCATGGGGGAGGCACAGAAGAAAGCCACAAGGGAGTACTGACACAAAGATGACCTAGAGGATTATTGGGCCAACATCAAAGATGATCTTGAGGCCAGAAAGAACAGGTACTCCAGGCTCCCTATCGAGGCCATCAGACAGTACAATGTCAAGTTGATCCCAGACCAATTGGAGGATGATGGAAACCTGGTGCAGGATCATGCCTATGAAGCTATGAAGGACAACTCGATCGGAGACATCAGCTGGAATGATGATGAGGTTACAGAGTAGGAGGATCTAATGGCCCCAATTATGAAATTCACCTCTTCTTGGTTGAAACACAAAATTTGGGAGCTGGAGAGTGAGAAGGTAACTTGTACCTTCAATTTGATGGGAGATCTCAACCCCATGTCGACTTCAGAGGAATCCGGGGATGATGACCCCAAAGGGAAAACTATAAAGAGCTCTCCTTTCAAGATAAAGATTAGAGGCCCTAAGGAAGGTAAGCCTGAAACAAAGGGGAAGCCAAAAGGAAAGAGGAGATGGCATACTTTGAAGCTTAGTAAGTCCTCTGATGAGGAAGAATTGGAAAAAGCAGAAGAGGAAGATGTTCCTCCACCACCAAAGAAAACCAGAACAACTAGCGTCTCCAAGAAGAAGGTTCAAGATATATCAAAGGATGAGCCTTCGATTGTTGATGTAGAAAGTTCAGGAGGAGAGAAAACAAAAGTTTATATGAGGAGATCTAGGACTCCCTCTCCAAAGGACACTGTGCAAAAGATGGATCTTCCGCCAAAGTCACCAGTCATGGAGCCACCCAAGGTTGCTTCTCCTCCGCCAAGCGTGCATGAACAAGAAATCCTTGAGGAACCTGAAACCAGTGGAGAGGCGGAACCTTTCAAGAAGGGGACACTCTTTGGTGAGGCAGCTGAGCTGGAAGTTGAAGAGGAGGAAAGGCGTACTTCTCCTTTGGTGCAATATGAAGATTCTCTGGAAAGTGACCTGGGCCACGGATCTCCTGAGCAAGAGTAGGACACCCCTGCTAAAACCCCATCACCCGTGCAATAGGTGGAGCTTGAAGAAATGGATCAAGGTGAACAGCTCCCTAAGAAAGAAGAGGATAAAATAACTATAGGGGAAGAAGAGAAAATGAAAGAATAGCTGGTAGAAGCAAGAACAGGAGAAATCCAGGTAGAGCCTGCAGCCCCAGACTGGCTAGAAAAAGAGATTGCAAGAAAGAAATAGGTGGTAGTCAAGGATACTCCCTTGGATTGGGACGAAATGCTATCTAAAATTGGCAAGGGAAAGAAAATGAAGGCCGCTAAGGTAGTTTCTAAGGCCGCTAAGGTAGTTTCTAAGGTAGAGAGAGATGAAGCAAATAACAGGGTTATTCACATTGCCACCCCTACCACAGACAAGACAAGAGAGGAGGTCACTAGTCAAGATTATAGTGTGCAAACGATCAACCTTGGATCAGCATCCATGGAGTAGGACATTGAGGAGTATGAGGGGTCCAGTGCTGTGATCATCAACAGATTAAGGAAACCCATACCAAACATGAGCTAAGGAAAGAGAATGAAAGACTTAAGAAATTTTTGGAAGAGTTAATGAAACCTTTGCAATATCTCCATCCTTCTTCCTCAGCTACTCCTGGCTTCCTGCCTAAAGAAACTATTTCTGAGATTGAGAAAATGAAGGCTACTGCTCAAACCGAGTGGATTGGCTAAGGAATGTGCAAGTAAGAGGGGATAATGCAATTAAGGATATTCTATCAGTTGGGAAGGATGCAGTCTGAGCCAAGGAGCTGTTGGAGCATGTGCTGTCCCAGGACAAGAAAGATATGGACCTCTTGTTGCAGAAATCTAGAGTCATCATGGGGCATGGTAAAGAACAGCTGGCTGTAGATGGAATTCTTGCTTCTTCCAGATTAGATGAACCCTGGGAATGGTTTGAGGCTCTGCAGATTAGGCAGAAGGCTATAAAGAAGATTCAGAAATGGAAAAAATCAATAGATGGTTACCTTACTGCAGTATATGATGGATGCATTGCCTTCTTTGAGGTGATGACTGGAAGGAGGAAGATTGCCCCAAAATACCTCAGTCTGGAGTAGCTAAGAGAGTGGTGGCATGAAGTTTATGCCCCAGATTCTGAGACTGTTATAACTAGCCAACAGTTTGATGATGTAGCCACCTACTTGGCAGTAATGGATAGATATCTTGCCAACAAGGAGGATTGGGATAAGACTGTTGAACAGTCAAAGGAGGAGATTGATTCCATTAAATGTCGGCTTAGGATATTGCCTTTGCCACCTGTCACCCAACTGGATGGAACATTCTTGAGGGTCCAGGGATCATAAGCTCAGAGAAAAGATAAGGGAAGTGGCAGTTAATGCCTATTTTGAGATTTTTGCTTCCCTATTATCATAGGGCATGCATTGGACCGAACTACATTGGGGACTGTGTCAAGGCCGACCTTGGTGGTGGATGGCATTTAATGTGTGCCTTAGTTTGATTTTTCCTTGGCCGACTTGTTTTGGTAGTTTTTCTTATTTTTTAAATGTTTGGCTGGGCCGACATACCTTGGGATTTGCTATAAAAGGGCATTCTTTCCTCATTGTAAAGGGTTAGCTAGACAATAATAGAGATACGTAAGGGAAAGAGCTAGAGTATTTTGTAGTAAAGTAGTATTCTGTTTCTTGGAGCAAACATTATAACAGAACAGTGGAATTGTTGCAATCTTTGATGATTTAATGCAATTGAGGACATTGTGGTTTTCTGGTGGAATCTCTTGTGTTATCTTATCTTGCATGGTTATTATTGTTCTATCTTTTGAATTGCTTGAAGATTTAGGGTTTATTGTTCAGAATTAAGAATTAGTTTTAGTTCGATGAATGGTGTTCATGATTTCATATTTGGAATGTTTGTAGCAATCTCTGGTCTACACTCCCAGTAACTATCTGATTGTAGTAGGCTGGTGAAGTCAACCTGGACCATACATTTATGTGTGCTTAAGTTCGATTGTGGATGAATATCTATAATTTGAAAATCTGTATACCTTAGAAGATTGCACCGTTCTTGTGAAATTGCATTGTGGGTTGATCAGGAATTGGTTATTTGAGATTGGTCCATTCCAGATATCTATTATTTACATTGTTCATTCTAGGAATAGTTTAGATTTCATCACATCCTTGCACCCTCGTCTTTTTCTATTTCTTTATTATCTGATTAAATTTAGGATTAAGAGATCATCATATTGCAAAATCTGATAAATCGAAAGATACAGTTTGCTTGTAGTAAGGTCCCTTTGTGATTACCAGCATTTTCACATAATTATCTGAGTTGTTTATGCATTGTCATGACCTGACACTTGAGAGACCTTGGGGTAATCTTTAGTAATTTGTTGTTGAGAATTACCTTTCAAGAGAGATAGAATATTGCATTCTATCTGAGTTGTTGCTGTGCAGAAAACACCATCAATAGATTGGTGCTAGAAGGAGGGCCTGAATGAGCACACTAGATCGTTTCTTGAACGCCATCTCTCCTGAAAGATATAGGAGAAATACCAGATCTACCACAGGAGAGGAGGATTTATAGGAATTAGAGTTCCCCACTAGGTCAAGAAGGACTTGAGAAAGGGGAGAATCATCATCACCCATCCCTTCACCAGTATCATCCACATCATCACATCCTGAGGTTGAAGCTATACCCATCCCTAAGGTGGTTCCCATTCAACAGCCTCAACCTATAATTAACCAGCCACAACCACCACCCCCACTCTTACCAATGGCTTTGCTAGCCAATAATCCATCACCTCTGTCTTTCAATGCTTACAATGTAATGCCCAAAAACCCTGAGCATTTCTGTTCAAAATTCCATGTCAATGATCCAAACAGGACTGCAGAACATGTAAGGATTTTCCAAACCTGTCTCAAAGACAGAGGGATCGTTCATGAGGATGTTGCCTGTAGATTGTTTCCTTATTCCCTAGGAGAGGAGGCCTTTTACTAGTACAACCACCTCCCTTCTGGTTCAATCCTTAATTGGAATGATCTTGAAAAGGCCTTTTTACAAAAGTTCAGAATACCCATCAGTGCCAATGAGTTATATCTGCAATTCATCAAAGTTAAGAGAGAGGTTAATGAACCAATATCTAGTTTCAATAACAGGTTCCACCGTGCATTTACCAGACTTCAAGATCCATATGTTTTAGATGATAATACAGCCCTGGGAGTCTATTATGAAGCTTTGGATAGTCTCACAGCAACCTTCCTGAAATGGAGACCTAATCCTCCAGGTACCCTAACTGATGCTTACACAGAGGCTGTCAAACTTAGTACAGATTTGAGACAACACCTGACTGGGCCATTGCCCTCCTTAGGACCAGTTGCACATCCCAACCATTTTCAGGCAGTAAACCATGCGCTTGCTAGTCACACTCCAATCATGAATTCAGTTCCTCAATTACCTTTGGTGCCAGACCCTGGTCATCCCATGAACCAGGCTTCCCCAATGACGAACTTCCCTCAACAGCAGGTTAACCAGCCTATATATCCGTCACAGTTGAATAGTTTTCCTGCTTATTTGCAGAATTTTGAGGTGTTGCATCAATCTATGGGATTTGCTACAATGCATGTCCCTCCTCCGAATAATCAAAACCAAATACTTTACCGAGATCCAAATAGGGAGAGGATTGATGAAATGGCTGAACATATAAAGAAGCTAAATCTGGAAGTGACTTACCTAAGAAATCAGAACAGTCAACTACAAGCTGCCCAGAAGAGCATGCAATCTAATCAGAATAGAGAATTTTCACAAGGGCAGAATTTTGACAGAGGACAGCGTAATGAAAGATGATTCCACAATGATAGGGGATATAATCAGGACAGAGGTTTCAATAATGACAGAGGGTTCAACAATGAAAGGAGACAAAACTTCGATAGAGGCCAAGGTAGTGGATCGGGATTTGACAAGAGGCCACCACAAGGACATAACAGAACTTGGAATACAGGACCTAATAATGGAGGAGTCCCAACCCCATTGGATCAACCAGTTAATCAAATGGTCAACCAATCTGCAAACCAGCCTGTCAGTCAAGACAAACCTCCTAGTGGTGTATATCTGGTTGAAGCAGCCCTATCGGGATGGTGCAGGCTCCATAAGACAAGTCAACATTCAGAATTAGAGTGTCCAGAATTCCAAAAATGCTGCCTCTATTTTTCAGTATGAGGTAGAAAACAATGCAAATGGACATGATATTATTCCTTCCACATCATATGACTCTCCTGTGCTGGTGTTAAATCATGCTCCTTTCCAAACAAGTAAGGAAAATGTGCCAAAAGAAGAACTTGACTCTCAAGAAGAAAGGGAAAAACAGGTCTGCAATGGAGATGAGGTTGCTCGATTGTTTGATGAGGAGGCAGTGAATGATAATGGCCCCCTTGATTAGGAAGAAAATTTTGTTGAAGAAGTACAGATGTTTCAGAGACAAGGCTTGAGAGATATGCCACATAGACGTCCACAGTCTGGAGGACCTTTCACCACTTCCATTCCTCCTAATAACTTCAGTACCCCTCCAGATCCTCATGCTAGCAATAATCCATCTTATCCACATGTTTCCAAGCAGTATCTTTCAAAGGAAAGACAGGTTCAAACTGACCAACAAAAGGAAAGGGTTGTTCAAGAAACGAAGGATAAGGTAGAGGAACCTTCTAGAGAAGCTTCTGCTGATATGAATGAGGAGCAAATGGCTTCATATGTTGCTGAGGAGTTCAAGAAATTAAAGGTAAATCTTTCAGCGTTTGAGTTATTAAGGTTTCCTGCAATTAGAAAGGCTATTTTAGGTACCTATGATGCACATTCAATATCTTTGGATAAGCCTTCTGGAGAGAACATCAACTAGACTTCCGGTTCTCAGCCTGTGAAGACACAAAACCAGGCCCATAATCGAACTAACATGCCTCCTGGAGACAAAGGAAAGGAAAAGGATAAAACTCAAGTTGCCCAGGTAGATTCTCAACCCACTTTGTTCCAAGGGAAGATAGAAACCCCACCGTTCTTGATCTCTGTCCGTATATTCGGTGAGAATCTGCATAATTGTTTACTAGATTCTGGTGCTTCCACCAATGTGATGCCGTTTGGAGTTTGTAGAGCTCTAGGAATTACACTTGCTGACTCCCAAAAGAAAGTGACTCAGTTGGATAGAACTGAAGTAAATGTGGTAGGGGAAATAAACATGATTCATATGCAGATAGCTTCTGACCCAAGGATTCAACAGGTCATCAATATTTAGGTAGCTGATATCCCTAATACATATGGCTTGATTCTAGGAAGAGATTTTACGAAGGCTTTGAACATATATGTGTCCACTGACCACTCTCACATGTGGCTTCCATGGAAAGGAGTGCCCAATCAGATTAGAATTGAAAGAGAGCCAGGAATGAAATACATGATAACAGAGTACCAAAAGACTTCAACAGAAGTTCTCATATCAGAAGTCGATATGGGAAATTACATGCTATCAACCCAGTTTGAGGAGTCAGATGTAGAGGAGGTGTTGATGCTACATACGATGTTTATTGATGCTGAGACAGGGTCCAGCCATGTTGAAATGTTGACAGAATCAGTTGAGGAAGAGGAAGAACCTGAAGATAATCAGATCAGCCTATTAAGTAGTTTCCAGGAATTCATCAAGCAGTGTGTTGAAAATCAAACTCACCTGGGAAGAAAAACAAGCTTTGAAGAATTACTCTTACCTAATTGGTGTAGAGTCCATAATGCTTCCCATTCAGAGTTGGAATGTTGTTTATGCCAGATAGCAGTAGAATAAGTACAGAAATGCCTGAATCCAGCTCAAGTTGTGAAGACAAAGGTGCGCAATCTTCAGGGAAAAGAAGAGAAACCTATAGTGACCAAGGAATCTTCCAACATGGATAAGCCGAAAGAAATGATGAAGAAAACTACCACTGCAGGATGCTAGACTCTCAAATTTGATGGATCCAAATCCAAGCATGGAGCTGGAGTAGGGTTTGAGCTGATCAACCCAAAAGGTAAAAATTTCTTTACAGCCCATAGACTTCAATTTCATTGCACCAATAATGTAGCAGAGTATGAAGCATTAATTCATGGACTTCTCATGGCACTTAAGAAAAAGGTCAAAATTCTACAAGTTTTTGGTGATTCAGAATTAGTAGTTAAGCAAGTGAGGAAGCAGTATTCATGTCACGATAGGAGAATGACTAATTATAGGCATAGAGTGTGGGACCTCATTGAGGGATTTGACACTTTCAATATCCAACTGATACCATGGCGGAAGAATCAAACTGCTGACTCTCTGGCTCAAGCAGCAAGTACTCTGCAGCCTTTATCTTTGTCAAGATTAAAGAAATTTACTGTTGAATTGACTCATGTGCCATCAGTCCCAGACAATGTTACTAACTTCCAGGTATTCGAGGATGATAAACATATCCTGGATTTTATCACAAATACAGATGTTTTTTCTTCCCAAATCATTGATGAAGCAGAACTGGATTTAGAAGGTGTACTGAACCTAAAGACTAATACTATTCCAAGGGGAATGGTACAGTTGGAACAAATTTTTGATATGGATAAGATCAGGGATCAGGAACAAGAATCGAAGAAAGAATCAATCAGTGGACAGTGTGACACTCATAATCTAGGAACTGAGGACAATGTTAAGAACATTTTCATTGGTAGGGTATGCACTCCAGAAGAAAGACACGGGATAATTGAAGCCCTGCACAGCTTTCCAGATATAGTAGCCTGGGGTTATGAGGATTTGAAGACTTATGATACATTAATCATAACTCATACTATACCCCTAAAGCTCAGTGTCAAGCCTTTTAGACAGAGACAACGGCCTATTAACGCATTGTTGGAACCACTCATACAGAAAGAAGTTCAGAAACTGCTATCTGCCAGAATCATATTTCCTGTCAGGCATTCAACATGGGTGGCAAACCTGGTTCTAGTAAGAAAAAAGAATGGAGAAATTCAGCTCTGTGTCAATTTCAGGAATTTAAACAGATCATCAGAAAAAGACAACTATCCAGTTCTTTCATTGGATGAGGTGCTTCAAGTAGTCAATGGATCTCAGATGATGTCCTTTCTGGACGGTTATTCTGGATACTATCAAGTGATGGTTCAGTATGAGGACAGACACAAGACTGCTTTCACAACTAAGTGGGGTACCTTTGCCTACAGAAGGATGCCATTTGGACTCATTAATGCAGGGGCTACATTTCAGAGAGCGATGGATATCGCCTTTAAGGATATCATAGGAAAATGCATCATAATTTATATGGACGACCTGACTATTTTTTCAAAGAACAGAGGGGATCACATCTCATATTTATAGAAAGTCTTTCAGAAGTGCAGAGAATTTGGCATATCCCTGAATCCTAAAAAGTGTATTTTCGGAGTAACAGAAGGAAAGCTACTGGGACATGTTATATCAGAAAAGGGAATTGCTATAGATCCAGAGAGAGTGGAGGCCATATTGAAGATTCAGCGCCCTGCTAGCAAAAAGGAGATGAACTCTTTCTTTGGTAAGATCAACTTCGTCAGAAAATTCATCACTGGATTTGCTGAAATTGTTAAACCATTGAATGCCATGTTGAAACAAGATGCCAAGATCGAATGGACTATAGAAGCGAAGGAGGCATTTGCAGAGATTAAAAGGGCCATTGCTGATGCTCCAGTATTGGTAAGTCCCGATTACAGCAAACCTTTTTATATCTATTCATTTGCTTCAGACCATTCATGTGCTGGAATGCTAACTCAAAAGTCTAATGAGGGAAACGAACATCCTATCGCCTTTATGAGTGCACCGTTAAAAGATGCTGAGTTGAAATATCCAAGTGTGGAAAAGCAGGCATATGCCCTGGTCAGAGCAGTAAAGAAATTCAGGCATTATATCCTCAGAAATAAGGTGTATGCGATTGTTCCTGATTCTGTAGTTAAATTACTTCTGATGCAGAATGAATTAGGTGAGCGTAGAGCTAAATGGGTGACCATGCTTCAAGAGTATGACATTGAGATCCAGCCCATGAAGCTGGTAAGAGGGCAAGGACTCACTCAAACTATGGTTGAGATAGGCCCTGAATTGTCTGTTCAGAACTATAATATTGGAGAGGTTTCTCCAGATGGTTGGTACGATGACCTAGTGTATTATCTGCTGAATCAACGACCTCCAGGTCATCTCAATGCAGTCCAAAGATGAGCTGTACGGTTGAAGAGTGATGGTTTCATGTTGAAAGGAGTTGTTCTGTACAAGAAAAATCATGAAGGCATTTATTTGAGGTGTCTTGGGAAACAGGAAGCTGAAAGGGTGATAAACAAGTTTCATGAGAAATATGGTATTGGCCATGGTTTTGCAATTGCCATAGCAAATCAGATCTTGAGGGCAAGATATTACTGGCCCACATTATTCAAGGATGTTCACCATCATGTCAGGGCCTGTCACACTTGCCAGACTGCAGCAACAAGGGAAAGGTGCGCAACACTTCCTCTCCAATCGGTCACTGAGGTAAGACCTTTTGCTCAGTGGGGTATGGATTTCATAGGTCCCAACAACCCACCATCTTCTGTAGGACACAGGTACATTCTCACTATTACTGATTACTTTACAAGGTGGACTGAAGCTTTTGCTTGTAGGCAGTGTACATCAGGTGTAGTGATTGATTTTTTAGAATCAGCTATTCTTAATCGATTTGGATGTCATATTGCTATTGTCTGTGATAATGGTCCTGCCTTTGCATCTTTGAAATTCTTGAATTGGGCTTTTGATCATGGCATTATTGTGAAGTTTGCATCTAATTATTACCCTTAGGGTAATGGCTTAGAAAAATCCTCTAACAAGAACCTATTGATTGTCATCCACAAACTGTTAGAGAGGAACCCAAAAGATTGGCACACCCAGCTTCGGTTCGCCCTTTGGGCAGATCGCACCAGACTTAAGTCTTCCATTAGAACATCTCCTTATCACTTAGTATATGGTCTGGAGCTAGTATTCCCTATCCAACTCAAGATCCCAACTTTGCAATTTATAAATCAGTTTTATGATGAAGGGGAAAAAAGGGAGGCTAGGCTAACAGAACTACTGCATCTTGAGGAAAAATGAGACAATAACCTTGAGAATTTTGCTAAACATCAAGGGGTAGTTAAGAGATGGTTTGATAGGAGGGCCAAGGTCAAAGCCTTCAGGATTTCTGACCTTGTCCTATACTGGGATAAACCTCATGATCAGAAAGGGAACCATGGGAAGTTTGATAAACTTTGGCTTGGTCCATATCAGATTGCTGAAATACTTGGAGATAATGTCTTCCGTCTGAAGACTCTCATGGGATAGGATATCCCACTGCCTGTCAATGGGCAGTATTTGAAACATTATTTCCAGTCCTGAGTTGTTTTTTGCTCCTTGCTCTGTATATAGTTAGTTTAGGTTGCTTTTCTTGTTTTGTTTGGTTAGAGTAGGTTTCCCTTTTGGCTTGCTTGCTTTGCTTTGGTTTGTTTGTTTTGGTTTGCGTTGCTCTTGCTCTTGGTCCTTTTCTCTTTTGGGGTCCTTGGGTGCATCTACATGGCAATGGTGACAAAGTAGGTTTGATGTTCTTGGTATTTCCCTTATAAACTTTAATCATCCTTCCAGGACACCATGGTACAAACCCTTTCTCCAATGTCACATTTTATTATACTGAGGCAAAAGGGTTTCTAGTGAATTTGGATAGGAATATATTGGGGTCTCATACATTTAACTATTAAATGTACCTGAAATTGCAGGAGGTCCTTATGAGGTCTAAACAGGTGAAAAATCCTTTTTCTGCTCTAGTGCCACTGTGATTCTCAGCCCTAAGTGTGGACTTCACTGTTCACGGTTTGAATTCAACAGGGAGCCTGAAGTACCTCTACCGATCAAAAGGTTTGAATTCAACTGATCAGGAGGATCTGAATATCTCTATCGGGGCTATAGACGCCTGGCTGGCAGTAGAGCTATGTTCAAGAGGATCACAGCGATAACCTCGTCGGGGCTATGGATGCCTGACTGGTAGCGAGGCTCTATCCAGGTTACTTTTAGAGTATGAATCTTTACGTAGCTTGTTCATACCAAGTATGGTCCTTGTTGTAATTATGGGAAGGTAATAAATGCATATACACACACTTGGACCTTGGTATAGGAAAATTTGAATGACTAGGAGCTTCTTTGTTAAACATGGGGGTGGTGGTTGGATATTTGGGTTGAAACCATGAGTTATGGGTTCTTGATTCCAGTTTGTCATCGAAATGCTCAGGAGCATTTCCCCAGCAGAGTCGCCATTTGTTGTGCAGTTTTTTCACACACGCCCCACTTGGAGTAGGGACCCTCTTTTCTGGTGTCTTTTGACCATTGGCTTTATTGGACTTATCCTTTGAGGTCTTGACATCTTGGTCTTCCTAGCTTTGACCTTGCCTTGAGGCTAGAATTGATTAAAATTGAGTTTTAAGCAAAATCCAGGTTTTTACCTAACTTCAGGATTTTCCAGCTCCGGCGGATTTTCTGGGTCCTGGTTCATTGTCTGGTCGCAGCTGAATTCTCCGACTCCGGGTTTCTGCTTGGATTCGGGATTTTCCGGTCTTGGCGGATTTTAACGGAATTTTCCAAAATCTCGAACTTCGTCATTTCCATGGTTTCTGCATTTCTGCGAAATTTGGATTTCCGCGTATCCAGAGAGTTTCCGAAATTCCCTCCTGGGCTCGGGTTTCTGGATTTGTCAGAAGTGTCTTGTCGCTCATTAATGCTTAATTACCTTTGCTCAGATGAGTCTATGGGCAGATTTAGGGCATTTTCAGCGTCATTTTGATTTCATCTATTCACTTGCTGATTTCTTTGGCGATTAGGAATTTTTATTTGAGCTTTGAAAATCGGTCTTGACTCGTGTGCATGAGGATTGTTTGGGTGCCGGTGTCTGCATTTTCAGTGCCTGGGCGTGTTCATTTTGCATTCATTTTTTTGAGCTCGGGTTTCTTCTAGATTGATCCATGGTATGTCATCATTGCCATTTTCATTTCCTTGCATGATGATCGAGTGTTTCTGTGCTGAATAATCATCATTTCGGGTCGGCCTTTGTTTGATCATGAGTTTATATCAAATTAGGGTTGGACTTAAATCCACACCAAGACCTTGTCTCCCATGCTTGTATTTATCTATTAGATGGTACGTGTGTCCGTTTGGAGGGACGGGGTTCTGGGTTAGATTGTTTGCCCTCTTAGTGCAAAATTTTCCATTTGTAGGGTTAGGGTTTCTTTGATGCTCGGCCCAGAATAACGGATTTGTGGTGATTTCTCAATCTTGCCCTTGTATTATGCTGATCCCCGCCCTGTGAGGATTCAGAGTGCCTTAGACTGTTCTTTGTCGCTGATATTATAAACCTCGAGCTTGCTCTGGTTTTAATGGCAGGGGGTTTTTTCATCAAAATTAGGGCGTCATCGTTCTGCCTGGAGAATTCATCGTTTGAGGTCTTTTGAAGTCTATTTCCTTCGCATTTTGAATCTTGTTGGTTGGTATCAATTTCGGGACTATTCAAGTCCAGGTAGAAAGGTTTGCATGATCATTTGGTCGCTAGCTCGCATGTCGTCGTTTGTCGGGTTTCCGAGGTCCTTGTGGAATTCCTCCGCATTCGGATTTTCCCGATTTGGGCTTATTCCGCGGAGTGGAGTAATTTCCGAAACACTTCAAACTATCCGCGAAAATCCGTCCCATCCGGATTTTTCTGGTTTTCCTGTCTGGCTTTATCTTTTTGATGTTTCGAAAATAGGATTGATGGAACAAATGCTAATTGCTTATTTCTTGTTGCTGATGAATAAATTGCATGATAATCTGATGGTTTTCTGGTTGAATTAATGATTTATTTGACTAATGATGTCTTGGCGACAGGAATCTGTCTGGGTCGAATTTCTCTGAAATTCTGCCCCGACCGGATTTTCACGGTTTGCATGATTTTCCCAGATTGCCTTATTTCTCTGGATCTTCAAGGATTAGCAGTTTGTGATGGATTTTAATTGTTTTATATGATTTTAGGCTAATCTTTGGATTGGAATATTCATAATAACTGAATACTAATGATGTCTTTTGTGAGTGCAGGCTGAATTAAGCAAGGCTGCTGCCGAAAAATCTAAGGGTGGCTCGGAGGGGTCATCCATTTCTGAGGCAGAACGACTAAGATTGGATATCAAGAGTCAGCTTCCTGAGAGCAAGATATCCTCCATATGGTCTGAGGTATTTGATACTAATGTGGGTGCCTGGAGGTATGAAGAATTCAAGCAGAGGATGGCTGAGAAGGATCTCTCACTCTTGAGGCAAGGAATGATGAAATCTAGGTTGGTGCATGTGGCAGGGTTCCCTCTGGCAATTCATTGTTATGAGCTGATTCTTGAGTGTGCTCGGTAGTATGATTTTGATACACAAAGGGTGGTTAGCACTGAGGGGAGATTCTTGGCTAATTTCAGCCTTGTCTCTATTGCCCAAGCCTTCGACATGCCGGACTTGCCTTCTATGTGTGCTCTGAACATAGACATGGCTAAAACATACTATGAGAATGAGCCAGTCAAGGCTCAACAGATAATCAATTCATGGTTAGAGAAACCAAAGTCCCACCATTCTAAATTGCCCAAGCGGTTGCATAGAGTTAAATTCAGGTCAGACATCTATGATGCAATAACATTTTTGAGCAGAGTAGCTGGTTTGAAGACTGCCGGGATGCTAGAGAGCAGGATGGTCCACGTGATCACCAAGGTTGAGCAAGGAACTAACTATCACTGGGTAGGGCTTATTAGTGCTGAAATTGACAAATAGCTGAGGAATGTTCTTGAGACCAAGAGGTTCACTATGTCGTCTTATGTCATGTATGTGTTAGCCAGATTCTACCCATATAGGGGTTTGAATCCACGAGGGACGCTTGGACAGGACATAATCTATGAGGTCTATCCGGAACTGCACCTAGGACACCGGGACTACCATAGGGCTAATGATGTATTCACTATGCATATCACCCGGATGCTACAAAATGCAGAGCATATGAGATTGTCAGATGGAGCCAAAGGGCTAATAAAGAATTATGGGGCTTGGTTTATCCAATTTCCCACCTTCACCTACCTTAGAATTGATGGATGTCTGGTTTCTCCATATAGGTTACCTCGGTATCCTACTGATCACATTGTTTTGTTAGAGGTTGTGAGACAGATTTGTGAGTTTGATGCCATTGTGAAGAAGGAAAAGCATAAGGGAGGCTTCAGTGGATATTTCCCTCTCAGGATTGGTGTAGTAGAAATGTGCCCTTCCATCCAATCGGCACACATTGCAGGTGAAGAATTAGCAGCATATGGTCTCTCCTTCCATTCCAAGAGGATGAACTTTGACATCACGGGGGAGGCATAGAAGAAAGCCACAAGGGAGTACCGGCACAAAGATGACCTAGAGGATTATTGGGCCAACATGAAAGATGATCTTGAGGCCAGAAAGAACAGGTACTCCAGGCTCCCTGTCGAGGCCATCAGATAGTACAATGTCAAGTTGATCCCGGACCAATTGGAGGATGATGGAAACCTGGTGCGGGATCATGCCTATGAAGCTGTGAAGGACAGGTCGATCAGAGACATCAGCTGGAATGATGATGAGGTTACAGAGTCGGAGGATCTAATGGCCCCAGTTATGAAATTCACCTCTTCTTGGTTGAAACACAAAATTTGGGAGCTGGAGAGTGAGAAGGTAACTTGTACCTTCAATTTGATGGGAGATCCCAACCCCATGTCGACTTCAGAGGAATCCGGGGATGATGACCCCAAAGGGAAAACTATAAAGAGCTCTCCTTTCAAGATAAAGATTAGAGGCCCTAAGGAAGGTAAGCCCGAAACAAAGGGGAAGCCAAAAGGAAAGAGATGGAATACTTTGAAGCTTAGTAAGTCCTCTGATGAGGAAGAACTAGAAAAAGCAGAAGAGGAAGATGTTCCTCCACCACCAAAGAATACCAGAACAACTAGGGTCTGCAAGAAGAAGGTTCAAGATATATCAAAGGATGAGCCTCCGATTGTTGATGTAGAAAGTTTAGGAGGAGAGAAAATAAAAGTTTATATGAGGATATCTAGGACTCCCTCTCCAAAGGACACTATGCAAAAGATGGATCTTCTGCCAAAGTCACTAGTCACGGAGCCACCCAAGGTTGCTTCTCCTCCACCAAGCGTGCATGAACAAGAAATCCTTGAGGAACCTGAAACCAGGGGAGAGGCAGAACCTTTCAAGGAGGGGACACTCTTTGGTGAGGCAGCTGAGCTGGAAGTTGAAGAGGACGAAAGGCATACTTCTCCTTTGCTGCAATATGAAGATTCTCTGGAAAGTGATAGGGGCCACGGATCGCCTGAGCAAGAGGAGGACAACCTTGCTAAAACCCCATCACCCGTGTGAGAGGTGGAGCTTGAAGAAATGGATCAAGGTGAATAGCTCCCTGAGAAAGAAGAGGATAAAATAACTGCAGGGGAAGTAGAGAAAATGATAGAACAACTGGTAGAAGCAAGAACAGGAGAAATCTAGGTAGAGCCTGCAGCCCTGGACTGGCTAGAAAAAGAGATTGCAAGAAAGAAACAAGTGGTAGTCGAGGATACTCCCTTGGATTGGGACGAAATGCTATCTAAAATTGGCAAGGGAAAGAAAAGGAAGGCCGCTAAGGTAGTTTCCAAGGTAGAGAGAGATGAAGCGAATAACAGGGTTATTCACATTGCCACCCCTGCCGCGAACAAGACAAGAGAGGAAGTCACTGGTCAAGATTATAGTGTGCAAACGATCAAGCTTAGACCAGCATCCATGCAGCAGGACATCGAGGAGTATGAGGGGTCCAGTGATGTGATCATCGACAAATTAAGGAAGGAAACCCAGACCAAACACGAGCTAAGGAAAGAGAATGAAAGACTTAAGAAATGTTTGGAAGAGGTAATGAAACCTTTGCAATCTCTCCATCCTTCTTCCTTAGCTACTCCTGGCTTCCTGCCTAAAGAAACTATTTCTGAGATTGAGAAAATGAAGGCTACTGCTCAAACTGTAGTGGATTGGCTGAGGAATGTGCAAGTAAGAGGGGATAATGCAATTAAGGATATTCTATCAGTTGGGAAGGATGCAGTCCGAGCCAAGGAGCTATTGGAGCATGTGATGTCCCAGGAAAAGGAAGATATGGACCTCTTGTTGCAGAAATCTAGAGTCATCATGGGGCATGGTAAAGAACAGTTGGCTGCAGATGGAATTCTTCCTTCTTCCAGATTAGATGAACCTTGGGAATGGTTTGAGGCTCTGCAGATTAGGCAGAAGGCTATAAAGAAGATTCAGAAATGGAAAAAATCAATACATGGTGACCTTACTATAGTATATGATGGATGCATTGCCTTCTTTGAGGTGATGACTCGAAGGAGGAAGATTGCCCCAAAATACCTCATTCTGGAGCAACTAAGAGAGTGGTGGCATAAATTTTATGCTCTGGATTCTGAGACTGTTATAACTAGCCACCAGTTTGATGATGCAACCACCTACTTGGCAGTAATGGATAGATATCTGGCCAACAAGGAGGATTGGGATAAGGCTGTTGAACAGTCAAAGGAGGAGATTGATTCCATTAAATGTCAGCTTAGGATATTGCCTTTGCCACCTGTCACCCAACTGGATGGAACATTCTTGAGGTTCCAGGGATCATCAGCTTAGACAAAAGATAAGGGAAGTGGCAGTTAATGCCTATTTTGAGATTTGTGCTTCCCTATTATCATAGGGAATGCATTGGACCAGACTACATTGGGGACTGTGTCAAGGCCGACCTTGATGGTGGATGGAATTTAATGTGTGCCTTAGTTTGATTTTTCCTTGGCTGACCTGTTTTGGCAGTTTTTCTTATTTTGTAAATGTTTGGCTGGGCCGACATACCTTGGGATTTGCTATAAAAGGGCATTCTTGCCTCATTGTAAAGGGTTAGCTAGACAATAATAGAGATAAGTAAGGGCAAGAGCTAGAGTATTTTGTAGTAAAGTAGTATTCTATTTCTTGGAGAAAACATTATAACAAAACAGTGGAATTGTTGCAATCTTTGATGATTTAATGCAATTGAGGACATTGTGGTTTTCTGGTGGAATCTCTTGTGTTATCTTATCTTGCATGGTTATTATTGTTCTATCTTTCAAATTGCTTGAAGATTTAGGGTTTATTGTTCAGAATTAAGAATTAGTTTTAGTTCGATGAATGGTGTTCATGATTTCATATTTAGAATGTTTGTAGCAATCTCTGGTCTATACTCCCAGTAACTATCTGATTGTAGTAGGCTGGTGAAGTCAACCTGGACCATACATTTATGTGTGCTTAAGTTCTATTGTGGATGAATATCTATAATTTGAAAATCTGTATACCTTAGAAGATTGCACTGTTCTTGTGAAATTGCATTGTGGGTTGATCAGGAATTGGTTATTTGAGATTGGTCCATTCCAGATATCTGTTATTTACATTGTTCATTCTAGGAATAGTTTAGATTTCATCACATCCTTGCACCCTCGTCTTTTGCTATTTCTTTATTATCTGATTAAATTTAGGATTAAGAGATCATCATGTTGCAAAATCTGATAAATTGAAAGATATGGTTTGCTTGTAGTAAGGTCCCTTTGTGATTACCAGCATTGTCATGTCCTGACACCCGAGAGACCTTGGGGTAATCTTCAGTAATTTGTTGTTGAGAATTACCTTTCAAGAGAGATAGAATATTGCATTCTGTCTGAGTTGTTGCTGTGCAGAAAACACCATCAACAATCACTACATTCTCTCCCTATTACAACTTTCTCTTCACAACATTCTCTCCTCCTTTCTTCATTACAACACTCTCTCCCTCTTTGACATCAAGGACAAAGGGTGGTCCAAAAAAAAAAATGAAAATTGGGTATGTGAAGGATCATGATGGGCCAAAAAGTGGCGATATGATGGGTATGTGTAGGGTATGTGGCTAACGAATTTTTTTTTACCCAAAATTGATGAAATGAAAAGGGCTTTTAAAGGAAATTCTAAGCTTTCCACCAATATAAATTATGATTTACTTTGAATTATTTTCTATTTGAATTATGACTAAAGTCCTGATTGATAGGTTGATTGAAAAATATCTATAGCTTTCAAATGGTATCACATTTTTTGAATTAGAAACATGCATCACATTCTATGCTTCACATACTATAGGATTAAAAAATTGAATTTCATGAAGTTTGACCAAGTTAAGGTGGTCGACATATGAATTTTTATATTTTTTAAAAGTTGTAATAAAAAATTCATAATTAATTATTTACCTAGAAAAAAAATACAAAAATATATGCATGACATTGGGACATGATTCCTCTACTTATATCTAAAATATTATAAAAGAATATTATCATTTTATTGTGGTTAAGGTGGTTAGACGACACCTACTTCTTATTTTTTCCCTAAAATTTAAGTACTCTGCATTGAAATTTCAAATTTTCACCAAATAGTTTTTTTAAAATAAACCTAGTAGTTTAGAAACTACATTCAATTTTCTATAGATTCTATTCTTATATATTTTTGAAATAATATAGATAAATTATTCAAATTTTTATGTGAAGTTGCCTAACTCTGATTTTTCTAAATTTTTCACCACTTAAGGGTTTATTTTTTCCATGATGATCCTGCACATACCCAACTGAAAAACATTACCCAGAGGATGGAGAGCCTTGAATCTCCTTAATAATACCTTTCCAAGCTTCCTTTCCATTCTCCCAACTCTTTTTTGTAGAAAACACCATTCTATTCAAGAATTCCAATTCCACTAGACTTTCCTCTGCATCATTCGGAGTACCATGAGTCAAATTTATCTTCTCTAATTTCTTTGCATTTTTTAAAGAATTGGCAACTGGAGTGTACTCCATTCTTACAAGGTCACGTAGCTAACCAAATCTTCTAATGGTATCCTCCTACTTTTGAATATTACTTTTTTTTTCTCTATGAGCAGATATGGCATTCTAGGTTTTTCTATCTCTATCTTTGGATGCATTGTAGGTACTAGAGACAGTAGTCAATTGAGACTAAATGGAGTCCATAAGATCCTTAATATTTTGAGTGGCATCTGACCACTTTAAGTAGTAAGAAAAGACAACATTTTCCTTAGACTCACAAGCCTACATAAATTCCACGCTCTTTTCAACATTGGTGTGTGCCAAAGTGCACTTGTCATGAAGTGCCAAGAGCCTTTTCTCTGCCAACTTCTCTTCAACCTCATGCTTTTTCTTCTCACCCAATCCAAAGGAATACTCCTTAAAGGAGACCAATAATAGTTTCAAATTCTCTACCAGAGTGAGAGATGTATCCATTGAAGTACCGAGTGTGGCCTCATGTAAAGCTTTAAGAGCATCATCAATAATTTCTTTCCCTTTTTGGTGTGTTTCCAAAATTTATCTTCTTCTGGATGCATGCAACACATCCCCTAACACCAACTTATGAACAAGAGAAATTTTATCATCCACACTACCCTGAATCATGGGGAGTTGTAGAAGTTCCAGAGGAATCACGAGTTGGAACCTGGTCTACTTGGATAACAATCCTTCCAAAACATCATCATCATCAAAGGATTCTTTGGGGGACCTTTGAGATTCTACAACCTACCTTTGATCTTCATTTTTCTTGGAAAATTTCCCATTTTTCTCTTCTTCCTCTCCTTTTTATTTTTCCTCTTCCTTCTCTTCTTCTTCTTCTCCTTTTTGTTCTTCTTCATTTTCATCTTCTTTTTCATCTTTGTCTCTATTCCCTTCTTCTTCTTCATTCCCTTCACCTTCATCTTTATCTTTCTCTCCTTCAGTATTATCTTTTTCTCCTTCATCATGCTCCAGAGGGTCAACATCATGCTTCTCTCACTCAACTTCTCCCTCATTTTGTTTCTCCATCTCTAAAAGATCATTTACACAACTTGTATCCTAAGGGATATTTGCATCATTTGTTTATGGAGGAATGCCTATATCACCTATACTAGAAGGAATGTTTTCCTTAACCTCTTCATAAACTTCTTCTCCTAACTTAGGTGCAAAACCAAATGGGAGTGCACCAAGCATACCATAATTTTCAACCATATCCTTGATGGCTTATGTAGTTTCTTTCCTTATCCTCTTTATTTGATTATTTTCCTTTTTCATCAAAGTGTTCACTCTTTTCTTTGTTTGGAACATCTTTGAAAAAACCTTCTTCAAATTTTCCAAATCATTTGGGGTCAAAGAGTACCCAAGCTTCTCAAAATCATAATTTCTTATCTTTTCTTCCAACTCAACGACCTTTGATCTCCTTTTCATTAGGGCTTCCCACAATTTCTTAGGAACATTTTTCTTTACATAATCCCAACTAACTTCCAAAGTAATCACACATTGAATGATAGCCAAAATCAAAGTTTTTATATCCTCTCTACCCACTTGATCATAAATTTCTATAGTAGGCTCCATAATATCTTCAAAGTGTACATAAAGTTATTAACCAATGCTTCAAGCCTAAGAGGGGAATCAGGTCTTACCGAAGAGGCTTTTTGTTCTTCCTATTCCAGAGAGGCTTATTCTGACACTTTAGGTTTATTTGATTCCAGTTTGGTGTGCACATGAACACCAAAATACTTTCCTTCATCTTCCTCAGAGGACAACACAATATTTAATCTCTTAGAACCAACACTATCTTCCTGAGAAGCAACTTCACCAGAGGACATGCTTTCTCTTCTCCTTCTCAGCAATTTTGATGCAAGGTCCTCCTCTTCCTCTTGATCTACAGTGATGCTAAGGTTCTTTTCCCTTGTAGCTTTTTCTTTCTTTCCTCTCTTGCCAGATACCACCAGAGGAGTCTCTTTTCTCTTCCTCGATCTTGTATTGGGTCTGAAAGGATTTGGGCCTTTACCTTTATTAGAAGTACTGGGTTCTACCTTCATTGCAGGGGCTATGACTAGTTTTGAAGGAGTAGTCCTGCCGAATCTTCTTGGTCCTGATGATTCTCCAGCCACCTATTCTTTCATAGCTCTACCTTGTGCAATTTGTGCATTAGTGAAGCCAACCTTTTTAAGAATTTTATTTACATTCTTCCTCATCATAGGCTCTCTATGCTTTAAATGAACTTCTAAGGATTTTTCTGCATAGGTGCCAACTCTAGGTTCACTAGTGTCTTTAACACTTTTTAACAATACTTGCACATAACCTTCAACTTCATTCTCTATAATCTCATAATCCAACGATTGAATCCACACAGTCTGGGGTTCAACAACTTCAATCATGCATTCATCAGAGGAGACATGAAATATATTATCATCTTTGTACTTCTCAACAATCTTCTTCGGGATCTTTTCCCTTTCATTCATATTGCTCTTGAATACAATAGAGAAAGTTGTTAGAGCATTTTCCTAACTCTTGAAATCACCCAAACTATGCATATAGTCAAAAATTTGATGTGCAATTGATTTGGATGTATCCCAAATCACCACATCATCTCTTCTAGGAAGTCTCCTAAGGAAATAGAACAAAAAAAAAACAATCAAGGAGCAAAATTTAAAAGCCTACTTCTTTTCCTGGGTCATCTTCAAGTTCTCAAACAACTGTTGCTAGAAAAGTTCACACAAATCATAATCTGCACCATTAGTTGCCATATCATAACAGGTGTAAATTGTTGTAGTAGATAATAAATTATCTCTATTAGTGAATTAGATCTTGTTTCCAATCATTATTGTAGCATAATTCACAACAAAATTAGTGATCAACTTTGTAGCAAGAGCCCTCTTGTTAAATGTAGCACCGATGAGTTCCATCACCACTTATTCTTCGCATATTTCAACACTAGTACCTGTCTAGTGTCACAGAGTCTGGTAAGAACCTTGATCACTTCTTTAGATATAAGTTCAAGAGTTATGTCAGTCCACAGGAATTTATCATGAATTCTTTTGAGAGTTAGTTTAACATACTTATCATCCAGTGTGGAACAAAAGTTAGGAAATCGATTCCACCGATCCAACTTCTTCGAAACTAGGTTTGCATACTCATGCTTTACCAAGAAATCATCTCTAGTGAGCTCATTTTTCCACATGTCTATCAATTTACTATGATTATATTCCCCAGTCTTCACATGGATATACATTCTAGTGTCTTTAGTGGGCATAACCTTGTAAGGGATAGATGAGAAGGCACCCAGAGGGTCATCTTCAAAAACTTCGTAGAATATTTCTTATAGGATGATCTAGGTCTTTCTGACACATTTACAACTACATGAGTTTTCATTCTTCACAATTCGAGTTCAAATGATTTCAAAAAGATGATTCTCACAAGCCCACAATGGTACAGAAAAGAAAAATACATTTTTCCTTTGCAAAAATAAAAACTAGGGCTTGCATAATGCACAGTCCAAATCACCTCAAGAATGCTCCAAAATACTCTCCAATTTCCTCACATGCACAAGTGATTAAAATGCCTTGAAAAATCACTTTATAAATCAACAATCTATCCTAATTCTTATTGAATTTGGTAGATTTAAAAAAGTTGATAAAAACCCTTCTTTACTACACTAAAAAACCCTAATTTTCACTATAAAAGAACATGTCTACACATTTTCTTCCAGTTCCTTTTGCATAACCTTTGTTTATCCATTCCTTACAACATATCTTCATGCCAAAGACTAACATGCCAAATATCTAGGGGGTTCAAAAAAATTTCTGTTAATACTCCCCCTATGACCATGCTAGGTCTAATTCCCAGGTGAATTTTCTTTACTAGATGGGGGCACAGATGCATCTGATGTTTCAAGCTCTTCTTTCTTCCTCCATATCTTGTTCATTTCTTGCTTAACCTCATCCTTTTCAATTTTCTTCATTGTTTCATTCTTCTTTACCAAATCAGATTTCTTTCCCTTTTTACTTCTACAAAATTTTGAAATGTGTTCGACTTTATTGCAATTGTAGCAAAAAATAGTTTTTTAATATGTTTGACCTCCATTTACCCTTGATCTATGTTTATTTTATTTGTTTCCAAACTTGTTGAATGTATGGCAGTCGCTAGCAAAATATTGATTCATTTTACCTCCATTAAACCAATTCATCATCTGAGTTCTGCATTCACTAGCTCTATGTCCAATTTTCTTGCATGAAAAACATTGTCCTGAGAAGGACCTAGAAAAATGATTCATTCTACTTCTACACTCAGTTGCCTTGTGACCAAATTTATTACATGAAAAGTAAACACCATTGAAAAATGGGTACCTTTGAGCATTTGGTTGTCTGATAGGTGGTCTTCTAGCAAAGTTTCTTGGATTTATTTTCTACTTTCCTTTATCTCGAGTCTTCTGATTGTCCTTTGAGATTTCACTTGCTTCCATTCCCAAACCACCTTTTTCTTTACTTTGTTTTTGTCTTGAAATCAACTCATCAAGCTTGTTGGATCTAGATTTAAAATTATCTTCACATAGTTTTTCTTTCTCCAGATCTGCTTTCATATTTACCACCTTTTGTTCAATTCTTGTGCATTCATTAGTCTTGCTTTGCACCATAGTATTTAGACAATCTTCTTTTCCTTCACTTTCACCTTTAATCCGGTAACCTCTTCATTAGCTTGTTTTAGTTGCTCACATACTTCTCTATGTATTTCTTTAAATTTCTTGAATTTCTCTTTCAATTTTTGGATGCATTCATTTGCCTCATTAATATTTTTTTTCAAACCTCTATTCTCACTTTAAACTTTGTCAAGAACTTCAAGAGCAGCCCAAAGTTCTTCTTTATCATCCATTTGTTCAATCTTTAGAAATTCCTCAAGTTGTTAGGCTTCTTTAGAGGAACCAAGCTCTGATACCAATTGTTGAAGACCCAAGATACTGAGAGGGGGGGTGAATCAGTATCTTTTTAAACTTATTGAACAAACACCATCCAATAACTCCAATGCATGGGTGATCCCGTAATACTAGTTTAAAATTTTTGGGAGATCCCGATTTTTGCTAAAATCTCTTTTTTTAATAAAATATAATGATTTAAGCCTTAAAAATTTCCATTTAAAGGATTCCAATTTAAGAAGGTTTTAGCAAACCACCTTAGATCAAACCCCCTTGGATAGAACCCCACTAGTTTTAAACCATATCTATAATGGAGTCTCATTTACACCTATCAAAATGTTGATAAAAAACCACTTTTGATTTACCTTTTGGGGGATCAAAATGAATTTTGAATTTATTTTTTATAAGTATGTAGTCCCTATTATAAGCCTCCCAAAAAGTATAATTTTAAATAAATTTAATTTAATTATTATATTTATTTTTTATTTCTTGTGAATGTAGGTTTTTCACTGAAATTCAAGCTCTTTGTTCTGCCCATGTGGAAAAATAGTAGATTATCAAAAAGAAAATTGAAAAATATCAGTGCACTAGATATTGAAGTCCTTGATCCAAAAATAAAATAAAATTGAATGTCGATACATACAAAAATATTCATGTTGTATACAGTCTGCCTATGTCTAAATTGTAATTGGTTTGACTTTGAAACTTGATTAAGAAAAAAATATTCAATAAAAGACTATGAAACCAAATGAAAGCACTAGATATTGTAGTTACAAATCTAAATTCAAAAAAATAGAATTTTATCCTTCATGGAAAAAAAATTATGTTGTATACGGTGAGCATCACTCCTTAAAAATGGTATTTATTGAAAAAAACTAGTCTTCGAAGGAGATGGAAAAATAAGTGCAATATTATTCCAAATTTTTAAAAAAAAATATATTTAGAATCTCCAGAAAAAATGTCACAAATCACTAGTTTGCATCATCTTTAAATTCCTCATGGTTTAGCCACTATAGGTGCCCGAAAGTGAAGAATTAGTTAGAAAAAATCAGTTCAGTGTCCAGTTTGGCCAAAAATTGTAAACTAGTATTGTGGGATCACCCACATATAATAGTAAAGATAAGCAAGCGAATTAACAGAACATGGAAACACACAACACATGAACACCATAATTTTGATGTGGAAAACCCAAAATGGGAAAAACCACGGTAAGGGTTAGCTCACAATATAATATAACTAGTTATAATATATTACAAAAGGGTGGCTCACTATCAGGATTGACTGTCCAAAATGGGAGGTTCACTACCTACAAAAGTTATAATAAAAAAGTGGCTTATAGCCAAAAAATGAACTGATAAAGTTACACCTAACAAGTGTTGATTCAGTTCCTTTGATGCTCAGTATACTGACTTAATACACTTCATCATCTTTGCACTTCTACAAATTCACAACTACACTACTCAACACAATCTCAAAAATTTCCCATATATATATATGGTTCATCCGCAAGTATCAATCAAGTTGGCCTATTTAGATGCAACCCTTATTCACCAAAAATCAACTATTGGCTTCAAGCATGTACAAAATCTTTCCAAAACATTCCAAATGTATAGCATGCTTCAACATGTCAGCATGGACCTAAGATAGGTCACACATACATTTGCACCACAAAATTTTCATTACAATATCAACTTATTCATTCGATCGGCCAAGGATAGACCTAATAGCAAAAATACAACAATAGAGTAATGCCAAGTCATCATACAAGCACCTAAGCACACAATATTCTACACAAACAACCTTCCAAAATCCAAAAATAATTTCCCAAAACCGAAAGCAACAATAATCATTAGTGGAGGATTGCAAACCAAAATACCGGAGGATAGTAATTGCATACTCATGATGTTGGCATGAATATCTTTGAGTATGGACCAGATATGGAAGTAGGAGAGGATGTGTATGTTAAAATTGGTGATCTTGATTGTGCTATTTTCCCCAGAGCACAATAGGCCAAAGGAGAACAAGGTGGTACATCTTCAGCCCCAAAATATATTTTGAAAAGATAGAAGAAGCAAGAACAAGTTGCTCCCAAAAGTGTGCAAAACGAGGTACCATCTACTTTCTCCCCTGCTACTCTTTCTCTAAGTTCATTTGACATAGTTGAGTTCTCTAAAAATACAAAGATTCAAATCTCACAAGCTAAATACCTAAGGCTCGACCCTGTAGAACTAGATAGGCTAGATAAGTATGTCAAACAAGAGCCTCCACCATCTCAATGTAATGCTCAAGTATCCCATGGGAATGAAACTCACATAGAAAACCAAATTTGTTCAAATTCTATAGATAAACCTTCAAATTCATAGAATCCTTTTGCAAAACCATAACCTTTTTATGTGTCATTATATATTGCTAGTTTCAGGCTAAGTAATTGTATCATTGATTTTGGAGCTTCTGAGAATGTGATGCCTACCCAAATAGCCAAGGCTCTAGGTTTATCTTTTACATTTTCCCAAGGTAAATTTATTCCATGGATGGTTCTCGAGTTCCTATTATAGGTTAGATCAAGGTTGCTCAAGTAGCCCTAGCTGCTTTTCCAAAAAAGAGGTTGAAATTAACCATATTAGTTGTTGATATCCCAGCCAATTATGGGATGCTTTTGAGTAGGATATTTTGTAAATATCTGGGTGGGGAAATATATATGGACTGGTCTCATGCCTTAATACCACTGGATGGCAAAAATATATGTCTAAACCCTGAACTTAAAGCTAGGTTCACAGTATTAAAGTCTGGTGATCTGAGAACATATATCCTATTTGTCTAAACTGGGCCAGGTACCTATATGTGTTCCTCTACTCAAGGAGAAGGCTTAGATCAAATTTTTCTTGACCTAGTTGATGAATTATGGATTAGGTGTTGGGGTAGTTCTCATTTCACTAGATGGTTATAAGTTCCCCTTTTCCTTCAAACTAGAATTTTCTAATACCAATAACACAACAAAGTATGAGGCCCTATTACTTGGGCCAAGTGTAGCTAAAGAAAAGGGTATTAAGCAATTGAGATCTATGGGAGATGTAGAATTGGTTTTGAAACAGGTCAGGAAAGTTTACACTGTGAAAAGTGATTGGCTCAAGCACTACAAAAATAGAGTTTGGGATTGTATTGAAGATTTTGATGTCTTTTCTATAGAGTCAGTTCCAAGAGATCAAAATACTAGAGCTGACTCCCTTGCAGTATCAACATCATTACTTTTATCACATCCAAATTTTAAAGATGAAACCTATCGCATTGAGATTGTATATCAGCCTAGTGTTCTTGACAATGTGAATCATTGGAAAGTGTTTAACAATGATCAACAATTATTGAATTCCTAGAAAAGGATGAATATTTTGCCCATATCTATTTGAGGGTAGTGATGATAAAAGTAATGATATATTGGAAGGTGACATTACTACTTCTGATGGAAAATAAATAGAATTAATTCAATTAAAAGACAATAAGATTTGTAAGGGATTAGTTTCCCTTGAAGATATATTCAACAGACATGATTAGTATTTGAAGAAAAAGAGCAAAGTTTCTGTTGAATCATCTGTTGAATATGATCGGGTGAATATTAGCATGGAAGGTGATCCTAAAATTGTTTGTATTAGAAAGTGTTGTTCTCCAAATGAGAGAGAAAGGATAATCTCTTTATTGACACATTAAAAATATTTCTTTGCATGGTGCTATGCTAATTTGAAGAGATTCAGAAATGGAGAATTCCAACATTAAATCCCACTAAAACTTGGTGCTTCACCTTATAGGCAGAAACAATAGAATTATAACCCTAAGGTGGCTAAAGTTATTTTAAATGAGAGACAAAATGATAAAAGCTAAAATTATATGTCCTATCCATCATTCCACATGGGTAGCTAATATATTTCATGTTAGTAAGAAAAATGGAGAAATAAGGATCTGTGTTGACTTCAGGAACTTAAATCAAGCTTCTTTAAAGGACAACTATCCACTACTTGTTATGGACCATATATTGCAAATAGTGTTGGTTTTGAAATGATGTCTATGCTTGATGGATTCTTAGGCTATAATCAGATTGAAATAACTCTAATGGATCAACATAAAACAACATTTACTACTCCCATTGGTGTCTTTGCTTATAATAGAATGTCGTTTGGTCTTATAAATGCAGGTGAAAATTTTCAAAGGGCCATGGACTTGTCTTTTGGTGATTTGAGGAATAAAATAATTGTGATTTATTTGGATGATTTAAAATTTTTTTCTAAGAAGAGGGTTGACCATCTACAAGATCTTGAAGTAGTATTGCAGCATTGTAGGGAGGAAGGAATTTCTTTAAATCCTAAGAATTCCATCTTTGTTGTAACCGAAGGGAAACTCTTAGGCCATATTGTTTCAAAAGATGGGATTAAAATAGACCCTAAGGGAGTGAAGGCCATCATGCAACTGAGTTTACCTACAAATAAAGATGACACCAGGTCTTTCTTCGGCCAAATGCATTTCCTGAGAAGGTTCATGCTTGATTTTGCTGAATTGACAAATCCTATCTTTGACATGATGAAAAATCATCCCGTATTCAAGTGTAGTAATGAAGGGAAACAATCATTTGAAGATATAAAAGCTACTATTGCAAGTGTGTCAACCCTAGTGCATCCTGATTTTACAAAATATTTCATCATATATAGTTATGCATCAAAACATACTCTATCAACCATTTTGTTACAGAAAAATGAGCAAGGTGGGTATGTGTAGGATCATCATGGAAAAAACAGGCCCTTAAGTGGCAAAAAATTCAGAAAAATCAAATTTAGGCAACTTGACATAAAAATTTGAATAAGTTATCTATATTATTTCAAAAATATGTAAGAATAGAATCAATAGCAAATTGAATGTAGTTTCTAAAATACTAGGTTTATTTTAAAAAAAACTATTTGGTGAAAATTTGAAATTTCAATGCAGTAGTACTTAAATTTCAGGGAAAAAATAAGTAGGTGCTTGTCTGACCACCCTAACCACAATAAAATAATAATATTTTTTATAAGATTTTAGATATAAATAGAGGACTCATGTCCTGATGTGATGCACAATTTTTTTAAAAAAATTTCCAAGTAAATAATTAATTATGAATATTTAATTACAACTTTTAAAAACTATAAAAACTTGTATGTCTGACCACCTTAACTTGGTCAAAACTTCATGAAAATCATTTTTTTTTAATCCTATAGTATGTGAAGCATAGAATGTGACACATGTTTCAAATTAAAAAAATGTGATACCATTTGAAAGCTATAAATGTTTTTCAATCGGTCACGACTTTAGTCGTAAATCAAATAGAAAATGAATAATAATTATTTATTAAATTCAAAGTAAAGGATAATTTATATTGGTGGAAAGCTGAGAATATCCTATAAAAAACCTTTTTGTTTCATCAATTTTGGGTAAAAATAAATTTGTTAGCCACATACCCTACACATACCCATCATATATCCACTTTTTGGCCCATTATGATCCTACACATACCCAGGTATTGAAGCTCCTATTTATTTTATGAGTACTCCTCTTAAGAAATACAAAATAAAGCATTCCCCACTTGAAAAGCATGCTTATGCCATTGTAAAGGCTTTAGAAAAGTTTAAATTTTATATTCTGCATTCTCATACAACTTTTTTTGTTCTTGAGACTATTGTGAAAAGTATCCTCACCCAATAGGAAATTGGATGTAATAAAAGAGGGTCCTGGATAGAAAAGGTGTAAGAATATGACATGGACATTAAAACCATCAACCTTCTTAGAGGAAAGGGTTTGTAAAAAATTATTGCAAAAAATAAGATTACCGAGGAGGAACATCTGTCTTTAGTTCTTTTCACCAACACAATAGATGAGTGGTTTTTTGATGTTTCTTATTTCTTAAATTATGGTGATTGCTCATCACATTTTTCATCCAAGGAAAAGAGGAATTTAAAACTTAAGGCTAGTAAATATGTCCTTTGGGAAGGAAATTTATACAAAAAGGGTGTGGATGGGACTTTTCTAAGGTGTGTTGATAAAGAGCAATAGAAGAGCTGCTAGAATTTTTTCATAATGAAGCATGTGGGGGTTATTTCTTAGCTTTTGTAATGGCTTTCAAAATCATGTGTCAAAGATTTTATGGGTGTCAAAATGTGAAAAGTGTTCAATGTTCACTAGTAGACCTCAACTTGCAGCCCTGCCTTTGAAACCTGTAGTAATAGATGAACCTTTTCAACAATGGGGCCTATATTTTATCAGTTCGATCAATCCCAATTCTAGCGTTGGACACACACACATCTTAATTTCTATAGATTATTTTACCAAGTGGGTGGAGGCTATTCCAGTGAAACATACTTCTTTGGAGGTGGTGTGTAATTTCTTCAAAGAAAATATTCTAGTGAGATTTGGTGTTCCCAAAAAGATTGTTGTTGATAATGCCAGTTCTTTTTCATCTGCTCATATTACTCTTTTTCATTATGATTATGGTATTATCCTAGCACATTCATCTGATTATTATCCACAAGGAAATGGATAGGCTGAGTCCAGTAATAAAAATTTGATTTCTATTATCAAAAAGTTGGTAGATGAAAATCAAAAGCGATGGCATAAGAAGTTTTACGATGCTTTGTGGGCTGATAGGGTAACATATAAAAGAACTATTGATATGTCCCATTTTCAACTGGTGTATGGCATTGACAACACCTTACCAACACCATTGGAGCTCTAAACACTCAACTTGCAGAAAGCCATATAATATGAACAATTCCAGTCCGTAATTGAAAAGTGGGTTATATATTTTAACAAGTTGGAAGAACAAAGAGATCTGGTGGTCGATAAAATTGCAAGACATCAGTAGATGGTGAAAAAAATTTATATAAAAGGGCTAAGCAAAGGAATTTTGTAGTTGGTGATTTTTTTCTTCTTTGGTATAGAAGGAGAGAGCTAAAGGGAGCACACAAAAAGTTAGATTCTCTATGGAAGGGGCCTTTTCAAATTAGGAAAGTTATTGGTGACAATAATTTTCTGCTACGTATCTAGATGGTACCACTCTACCTCTTGCCTACAATGGGAAAGATATGAAGTTAATTGATTAAGGTTGTTCTTGAGCCTGCCCCTGTACATAGTCTTTTGTTTCTTTTTTGTTTTGTTTGGTTCATTTTGTTTTTCTATCATTTCCCATGAATTAGGCTCTATGCCAAGGTTTTTTTGGATTCTCTGCGTCTTGTTAGTCCTTGTCCCTATTCAAAGCCAATGTTTTCCGTAACTTTTAAACTAGTGTCAGCAATTTTAAACTTCCCCTCCTTAGGTCTTTAAGGTCTTCTACCTCATTCATTCTCCATGCCTTAATTTTTATTTCTTTTGGAAAATTCTCAAGTTTGCAAATTTGTGATTTTCGTAACCTTGGTTGCTAGTCCTCCGAGTTTCATAACCTTGTTGTGGAGTTCTAAACTTTCATAACTTCCCAATTGTCTGACTTGGTTCCCCTTTGTTGAGTTGCAAGTCTTTTTTGTTTGTATTTGAAGTCAGTAAGTCAGAGGTTTTAAAAAATTTGAAACTTCTGACTTTGGTTCTAAGGTTCCAAGTTTCCACGACCATGCAACATTATGGGCTTATCTTGGCTTTCAAAGGTGCCACCATCTCATTAAATGCTTTGTACAGACTAACCTTGAGTTGTCTTTTCAAGGTTTAAAGGCTATCTTTTTTAGGAATGAAATTGAATGTCACATTAAATGTACATCCTATCGAAATAACAACATAAGTGGGTGGCAAAGTATTTACTAAGTCATTTAGCTTGCATTCTCATTCTTTTCCAATGATTCTCAAGTGCAAACATTCTATCTCTGTAGACTTGCACTAAGGTAGAGTGGAATTGAAAAGCACTGGTGTGGTGTGAGGGACACTAAAATTGGGTACCTCAATTTGGAGGAGTTTTGGTGTGCCTGGAGCGAAGAAAGAGAATGCCACTAGATGATAAAAATTTATAGAGTGGTTTGATGCATGCCATGGGTTTTCCTGAGGATGTGCAAAGCGTAGCCTTGGTGATTGCGTGTGTGAGAGGATACATTCAAGAAACTCAAGAAATTAGAACTATGGATGGATCTGTAATTGCAAGAATCATTGTTGAGGTCATTTCTAATGCATTAAGAATTCCAAAAAGGGAAACTATGGAAGAAATGTATGTAGTTGTTGGTGATGAGTTTTTTTAGAATGAATGAGGAATGGTGCAAAAATTCCATTGGAAAGAATTGGTTGAAGTCTAAGAAAAAGGGTAAGTATCAGTTGCCCACATAACTTAAAAGAGTTCATTTTAAGGATGAAATTTTAGATGCTATCACCTTGTTGCATTGTGTGGTGGGAAATGCATATTTAAACTCTTTTGAATTTTGGATGTGTCATTTTATTCCAATGATTTTTAGTGAAGATAAATCTATTGATTCGGATGAGATTATTAGTTATCACTTCAATGATCAATTGATAAATTCTTGAAAAACTATTTTCTTCCACATGTGCTCATATCTGGTTTATATTTTAGCCAGTCAAGAGGCTATCTAGGTAGGGTTAGAACTGCAAGGGTCTCCAACGCTAGATATTCCTGTGTATAGAAATTTTCAACAAATCACTAAGCAGGTTGGGATGAAGAACTACTGTCGTGTCAATGACACCTTCCTAATCGAAGTTGTAAGAAGATTGGATGGAAACCCTGAGATTTGGGTTTCACCTATAGCGGCTTCTCTAGTGATGAGATTTGGAGGTTTTTACATTCAGTTCAACGAGTTTACTCATCTCAGAATTGGGGGTTTTGAGAAGGTTCCATTGAAATTGTCCTATTACCCAAGTGATTTCCTTGTTTTTCTTGAAGATTGTCGATAGATGGTCATTGTAAATGTTAAATATTCAAACATGGGAAAGAACGGGTATGTTTTTCCATTGACCATGCCTTCATTTCCTTGAAAAATTAATAATATTGCTAGGGGTATGGAGAAAACCCTAAATAAATTCAATTTTCAGTATTTTCCCATGAGAGCTAATTTTGATAGCAAGGGCTATGTTAAGCAAAATTTATATGGAGCTGGTAGCTATGAACATCACCCTGCTAGTGAGGATTTCTAGGAAGACTGTACAGATGAAGGTGAGGTGCATAGAAGAAATTTCATGAGGTTGACCCTAAGGAAAATATAATATTTTGGTGTTTCTTTCAATATTACAAAAGATGCATAAGAATACTTAGTGATCATTGATCCTAAATATCGGGCCCTTGCTGCGAAGCCCTTGTACAAAATTGATTGGTTAGAGGATTAATTTTCAGACTTAATGGTCCATTTTTCCCTTGTTTTGAGAAGAACTTTAGACTGGTTGAATAGAAAATGGTGCCAAAGTGCGGGTTCTCCCCATGAGTAAAGAGCTTTGTAGAGAAAAGAGAAAGGGACTATATAGGCCTATGACATGAATGTATCAATTGGAAAGCAACCAGTTAGGCTATCAGGAACTAGCTCACAGTCAGGAGGGGATGTTGAGAAGCTAGAAGACACAGGGGCCAAGTTGAAATAAATTTATGAATAGGATAGTGTACCCTCGATATCTAAGAATAGGGCTAGTTAAGAAAAACCTGTGCCTACAAACTTTGAGGGCATTTTTAAACAAATAATTGAAGATAATTATTTTCCCACATTCTTTGAAGTTCCTCCTTCTCTAGTATGAGATACTTCTATTTCTATTAATTAAGCAGAAAAATTAGAAAATGTGAGTGTTGAAGGTAGAGACACTAGATTAGTGGCATCTTCCCCAACATGGTTAAAGAAAGCAGTTGAGAAGAAAACGAAGAATATTCCCACAATGACACTTGACATAGATATAGTTTCCATGCTACTACTAGGTCACCATAATCCCAAAAAGTCTAAGAGGATGTCACGAATTGTCACCGATTCCACTTTTGGGCATTAACTATTGGAGATTGTTGATCCAGTAAAGGACTTAAATGAAAATGAGATAATGCAGGCCGACTACAAGGTTACTAATGTTGATATGGGGCCATCTACTTTAGAAGGTGATGTATATCATGTTGATTACTCTGTTATTACACTGATCAAAAGAGTAAAGGAACAAAAAAGGAGAACCTTTAGTTCCAATCTCATATTCTTTCTTTACGAAATTTCATTTCATCAATTGTGACTCCAACCACTGAGGAAGCCTCAAGCTCAAATGTTCAAGGCATTGATTCCAACACTATGCAATGGATCAGGAAACATTTAGGTTATGCTAAAGCTTCCAACAAATCGATAGAAGGGCTTTATCAGGATGGCCTTTTCTAAATTCATAAATTTGTTCAATTCTATGTTAATGTGTCTAATAAAAGAAAGGAACTAGTATCTAAGCTCCAACAGATGAAGAGAGAACATAGTAGCACATTTTTTCTTTCAAGGGAAGCTGTAGAATTACTCTCCATGGAGAACACTTTGTTAATAAAAGAAAAAAGGTAGATAACCCTAAACAAATTGATCCTAGTTGGTTTGATTATTTGGGTTGGAAATTATCAATATATGAAGATTATATCAAGGAAATCAATAAAGTGTTAGAAAAATACTTTGACATATTGGTGAAGATCAAGGATAATTTAAATGCCCTCGATGTGGACCTCATAGATGAGTTTGATGAAAAAGTATTGGATGTTGCAGACATTTCAAAGCAATATAAAGAGGTGTATAATAAGGAGATAGGGAATCTTGAGAGAGCCACTACAAACACATTCATAAAATTGAGCAATTTATAGGTCTATATGAGTACATTCAAGGTTGAAAGTGATAACATTTATGAAACAATTGTTGAGTTAGATCGTACACTTTCAAGGTGGAGGACAAGTGTACAAATCACCACAACTCTAGGAAGCAAAAAAATCACTGCAATAGTCACCAAGTACCTAGAAAGCAAGGAAAGAGTAAAGGCATAGAATGCATTACTGGAGCAACAAGAGGTCGAAGTAATCGGGAGGAGAAGAGTCAGAGCTGGGACTACTGATTAGTTTAGTTGTTATGTTATTTTCTTTAATTTATCTCTCTTGATATTTTCAATAATTTTATTTTAAATGGTTGTCTTCAAGAAACTGTTATCAAGATAATTTATAATCTTTAAATATGGGTTCAATTCTTGGCCATGGGATCTTTTGGGAAAATGTTGTTTTACTCATTAGAACAAAAACTCTGCTATTTTTAGTGCTTTTCTATTATTTCAATATAGAAAGACAATGTGAAGTTCATGTATGCGTAATCTTTGAGTTATGGTGTGTGGATTTATTTTTCTTTTGTTGAGTATTTTTCTAGTGGATTATCTATTATTGGAATGCTAGATATTTGGCTAGTTTCATTGCCATGGAATGTTTATCCGTGAATAAAGATTTTATGGTGATGGATGCATAAGGATTTCTTCGTATAATTTTGGAGATTTGGTAGTTTAAGTTTTTATTATTTAAGTTGTGTGGATGGATTTCAAAGGTTTTTGGTTAAAATAATTTCCTTTCATTTTCTTTCTGGATAAAAGCAATATTAGATAAAAAAATCATTCATTGAATATCTCAAGAAGCTAGCTGCCACCTTTTTAAATAAGCAGAGAATCGGTATGAAACACTATTATTATTGATTCAACTGTTGTTCCGTTTTCCACCTCCGTGGGAGTAAGAATACAGAGTTAGGGGACAAATCTATTAACCTAAATCTCCAAAATGGAAAAATCCACCAAAACGATCAACTTCTAAATTAGCAAATACATGCCAAAAAGAAGATAGTTACAAAAAAGGCATCCGCTTTGAGTGTGAGAGAAGCTACCATTATAATTAGAAAATTTGGTCTTCAAGTGAGAGATTGTTGGGTTCGGTGAAGCCCAAATATTCTAATTATAACGGTAGTTTTTGTCACACTCGAAGCAAATTCCTTTTTTGTAACACCTAAAAATGGTCTGGATAAATCTGATTAATTAAATACATTTATTTGATTAATTAATCCTTTAATTCATCTACTATTAAATAAAAATAAATATTTATTTATATAGGTCATTATTCTAATTCTTCTATTTTCATCACATTCTTCTAATTCTTTCATTTTAATTAAATAAACAATTTCATATAGTTGTTTTATTTAATTATTTAAATATCTCTTCTTAATTAAATAATTAATTGCAATAGTTTTTATTATTTAATTATTTATTTCCTCTTAATTGAATAAACTATATCACAGTCCTATTTAATTATCATTATCTATTTTTTATTAAATAAAAAATTTCAAATTTTTGTTTTATTTAATAATTCTAATTTCCTCCACAATTAAATAATAAACAATTTCACATTGTTAATTTATTTAATATTCCAATTTCCTCCAAAATTGAATAAATCAATTGAGCACATGTTTACAGCTTATTCTCAACCAAAATTGAAACTTTCAATTTTGATTTAATTGTGCTTTATCCTTTCAACAAATTTGGAACATTCATGGGAGACTTGGCTTTCCTCTTCTTCATTTTCTTCTTGGTCTCTTGGAAGAACTCTTTATCCTTTCCATCTTCTTCTCCAACAAATTCATTCTTCTCCGTTGATTTATCTAGATTCAATCTCAACCATTGCTTGCTACCTCATCACAATTGCTTTTGAAAATCTATATAAACAACCTCTTGCTATAGGAAAAGGATCCCCACTTTTATGAAAACTTACTCTGCAGGAATTAGCATTCAAGCATTTGAGAAATTAAGCAATTTAGCATTATTTTCAGAATCATTTTAGATTACAATCATGGCATTTGTAGCTGCATATTACTTCATTTATCTTTCATTATCAATAAATCAATATCATAGTTTGCATATCACATAGCTTTCATATTATAGCTTTTAAATCACTATCATATAGCTTGCATATCATTATCAATCAATCATTTTCATTTTCATATCATATAGATTACAATTATCATTCACCAAATTGTCACTTTGATAGTCATAGTGCAAAAAAATCTGAGAGCCACTTTGATCTATCAAATCCTTGGAGTTAGAGAGTGATGGAACGCTTTTAGAGATTTGATTATGCTTAATTAGATTGATTTTCATTTGAATTCTCTAATAATGTTGCATTGAGAAGTGTTGTTTTTTATTCACTCATACTTTTACACCACTTACATTTTGGTGCCCACCATGGGGCAAAACCCTATATTTTAATGTTTTATGGAAAATGTGTACTCACAAGCTTTTGGTGTGTTCTATTTTACATGATCACTAAAAGTTTCAGTGCATCCGACAGATACTATAGTGCATCCAAACTCTATTATAGCACTTTTACGGAACAACACAACACATTCAAACTCTTTTATAGCACATTGGTGGAACACCATAGTGCTTTCAATCTCTGTTATAGCACATTCAATATTTTTCTTAAAGTTCTTTGGAAGTCTGTTATAGTGCTTAGATTAGTTCTTTTAGCGCATTAGAGTTTTAGCGCATATGATTAAAAGTTTAGTGCATTTGATTGGTTTTGCAGAAAATTCCCAATTTTGATGCTAATCTTTTCTTTCTATGCTGCAGGACCAACTTACGCTTGTTGAAAACATTTACGCTGATCAAAGAACAAATCTTATCAAATTACTAATGGGTTTTCTAGGGTTTTGAAATTAATTACTTTTCCTTTATTTAAGATAGGCATCTAGCTTAAGTAAAAGAATAATTGAACCCCTATTTTCTGTGTTTGAAGTGATAGGCCTATGTTCTCCCCTTCACTGGGTGATCAAAATGCCAGACTCATTTTTCATGCTTTATTAAATCCTTTAGAGGGCCTGTCGTAGTGGGAAAAAGTACTCACCCTATAGGAATGACCTAAGTGGGAACAACCAAATCCAGGTTTTCCAACCCACTATAATCAAAAGCGAATTTAGGTAAAGTTTGAATTTGATGAAAGTGTGCAAGATAACCATCCCTAAAATATTTGTTCTAAATATTGGGAGGTCTCCTGAGGGAGTTTATCTATTTGTCGCTCTGAATGGATACCCTATCTACAAAACTTAAGTTAGTATCCAACCATGTTAGTTTCCAAACACTTTTTATACCACAATGCAAGGGGAGGGAAGAATCTACCCCCTAGACACTTGCCATATAACTATCAGAGACCCTACCCAAAAGTGAAGGATTTGACTTTGGCTAAGACTCAGGAAAGGAAAAAACATGGGTGCCCCCTAGGGAGTGACATGGCTATGTGAGCTGATATAGTTCCAAGATGTGGTTGTGATATTCTAAGTGACCTACTTGAGATAGAAACATGCTTGATTTTATCTTTATTATTTTTAAACTAGTGGAAATTCAAAGGATCAAACCCGATTCTAGAACACTCAATACATGTTTAAAGTGTAGATCTGAACAAACTGTTTTACAATCTGGCTTTTGTGTGTGAAGTTATTTTTCAAAAAGAAATTATCCAAGTAAAAAATAATCACATTCCATAATTTTCCAAAGAAATAAGTCAATACTAGATCATTAATTAGCAATTCATACCCTGAAGCTACTCAATTCACTGATTAAATCCAGAAAAACAAGCCAGACTATCGAGATCAGAAAATATTTTCCAGAATAGAGCTTTCACTACCTATTTTAGTGCATACAATCTATTTTACAACACATTGAATTCAAACTTTAGCACTTTGGAGGAATAGTCCAGCACTTTGAAGTAACAACTTAGCCCTTTGAAACAATTTTTTGGTGCATTGACAAAACATCGTAGTGCATCCACACAGACTTTTAGCGCATCAATAGAACAAGATAGCACATTAGAGGACTATAATAGTGCATCCACAAAACCAAAATACATAGAGAATTATTTATTGTCTGTCAAACTTTAAACATCAAAATTCATAGTTTCAATAGAACAAAAGACCTTTCAAAATAAAATAAAAGTCTTAAACCTACATAAACTGCACATTACAATTCAATTTGTTCAGATCAAACTAAGATCTACTATCCAGATGTGTCTAAATCAAAAAACTTTGATCAAAAAGTTAAGTTTTAGGATCAGTCATCCTAAATCAAAGAGATGAAGCTTTATAATCAAACTAATCAACTTAGTCTAATCAACAAAATCTATCATTTTGTTTGACCTAAGTTAGTACCTTGACACTATAGCAATTTAAAATCAAAGTTTACTAAAAACAAAGATGTTCATATGCCCATTCAAATGAGGTCACAAAGACTACAATTTGAAGAAGAGGGAGGAGAAATCCAAAGAGTTATGGATGATCATGAGGAAAATCCATTTAGTAGACTTAATCAAACTGATATAGATGACTTTACTGAAGAATAATTGCAAGCTATGCAACAAGATCCTAAGTTTCATTAATTTATGGAGAGAATCTTGGAAAGAGATGGGGCAAAGTATCTTCTTATGTTGGCTAACTTGGGTATCAAAGTTCCAAAGGATTTTGATCTTCAGAGATTGAAAGAAACAACCACAAATTCTGAAACTGAAACACACAATACAACACAAAATATAGATGAAATGGTTGCAATGAGACATCAAATGCAAAATTTACAACAACAATTTCAAGACATTCAAATAGGGACTGTTAAGTGATATTTGCTACAGGATATTTGTCAGTATCATTTCACTCAAAATGTGAACACAATTCCATAAATCCAAAACATTGTGAGTTCCCTAAGTATGACAAATACAATGGAATATCATATCCTCTTGACCATTTGAGGGAATTTAGAGCTATGAGTTTAGAGTTTTCTCATGAGGAGACATACTTGATGAGACTATTTCCAAGCAGCTTAGGTGAACAATGCATGGAGTGGTTTTCTAAATTAACTCCACCTATGAGATCCTTTGAGGATCTTGTTAACAAGTTCATCAATCAATACTCATATAATATACAGCATGCAATCACAATGAAAGATCTTTGCAACACCAAAGAAAAGAAAGGTGAAACATTTCTCTCATTATTACAAAGATGGAGAAGGTTGTTTGCAAGGTATCCATGTTCCATATCTGAACAAGAAAATATGGAACTTTTCATTGACAACTTGAACGATGATATGAGTTATAGGTTGGAACTACAATGTCCACCTACATTTGAGAATATGGTAGAAAATGGTCTCAAGATAGAAGCAACTTTGATCAAGAGAGGAATCATAAAAATCTACAATGAACAATCCAATAATGCAAATTCCTCTAATCAAAACAACAACAATGATAAGCCCAAGTTTTGGAAAAAATACAAGAATGTTGGAAACAATGATGTTGTAGTTGAAACACAAAACACTAAACCAAACTTCAATTTAAGAGCAACTGCAACTAAAACAAATCAAAATAAAACTAAGGAAGCAATTCAAGTACAAACCAAAACAACAATTCAAGTAATGCTGGAACTAAATTAGCACCATTCCAAAATCCCTCAAATTGAAGGAAATTCACACCATTGGGGAAATATTTGGAATTAGCATTAAAGGAGCTTATGGAGGCTAAGCTTATCACAACACAAGAGCCATGAAATTGGGATCCTCAAGTCAAACGATTTTGGTGGAATGACTCACATTATTGTGATTATCGTAATAACAAGGGTCATATGACAAAATATTGTTGGAAATTGAAACGTGCAATACAAGATATAACTAACAACAAGAAAATATTTATTGAGAAACCACAAACAAACATTGATCATGGTTCTTTCAAGAATCCATTTCCTAATTACGAAAAAGGAGAATAGTCTAATGCAAATGGAAAAGGAAATATTGTAAACTATGTTTATGATACTATGATTCTACATATTTCAGTGGTTGAAGATCAATCCAATAACACTCAAATCAATGAGGAACATGATCTTATTGTTGTTGGAATCCAAACAAATCCTCTAGTTGCTGCTGAGAATCGCATGATTATAGCTGATTGTTCAACTCAAAATGCAGAAACTAATCATGATCATGACATCATTACGACTGATTCTTCAATCACAAACATTTCTACATCTGAAAATCAATTCAGTGACTCCTATATCAGCAATGAAACAAACCAAATCATGCCATTAAAAAATGATTTCAAACTCTTTTGTACATGAAAATCAAATAAATGTTATCAAGATCAAAGAGAGACAAGAACATCATCCAGTCAATGTCACAATAAGGGGACAAGAAAAAGTGATATTGAACGGGGCTGCATCTAAAAAGACTGATAACTCTTCTACAATCAAAACAACTATTGCTTCATCAACTCAGTATAACATAATTGATCAATTGAAAAAGATACCAGCCCAAATATCGATCCGGGAACTCTTGAAGATATCACCCGCACATAAAGAGATTCTTGAACAAGCTCTTGTTGCTACAATGGTACCCAACAATTTGGAAGTTGACCAATTCCAGGTTATGGTGGGACAGTTAACCACGCCTCACTACTTATCATTCTCTAAGCAAGATGACTTGTTACTAAATCACCCACAAAATGTTACTCTCCACATCGAGGTTCTCATCCATGAACACCGAGTCAAGCGTGTTCTTATAGATGGTGGAGTTGGTTTGAATATATGTACTTTGAAACTTGTCCATGTACTAGGGTATTTTGAAAATGCTATTGATCCTAGAAGAAAAATAACAATAAAAGCATATGATGATGAAGAGAGATCCTCCAAAGGATTGATTGTACTACCTATCCAAGTAGGACTGATTGTGAGGGATATAGTTTTTCAAGTACTAGATAAGGAGATAACTTATAACATACTTTTGGGGTGTCCATGGATTCATGACAAGAAAGTGATGCCTTCCACCTATCATCAATGTTTAAATTTTTTGGTCAATGGAAGAGAAATAACTATCCCCGCTGATTTAAGTAATCCCCAATAGTGTAACATGCTCAAGGCAACCCAAGACACTTTTGTACCTCATAATAGAGAAGCTAATGCTCCAAATCCATCAAACAATGAAAAGTAGTTGAATGTTGTATCCAAATGGGTTGAGAAGAAGGATCAATCAGAGGACAAAGGTATTGCTAATTCTACACTATCAAATAAGGAAAATCAATTAAATGCTTTATCAAAAAAACTTGAAAAGGTTCAATTAACAGATAAGGGTATGGGAGAATATTCCATTCAACAATCTTTGAATCTTTCACAGTTGTTTCCTTCTCCAAAGACTTATGGGAAACCATCAATATCAACACTACAATCATCACAATCTACTACACTTTTAGAGGGTACATTTGTAAGAGTGGGAACTTTAGAGAGTGAATTTGAAGACAAGGTTGTCCTAAATTGGCTGTACAAAGATGATGAGGCATCTACATCAGCAACCCCTAACATTTAGACAGATCAGTATGGAAAGGAAAGACAATACTAGAGAAAATGGGGTATGAAGGATAGGGTCCCATAGGAAATAGGAAAGAAGGCATCATATAACCAATCTGACCTCTCACACTAACTCTGAATAACAAAATAGGGCTAGGATATAAAGCAGAAAAAAAGAGAGGAAGCAACTTAGAGGGTTGTTGAGCAGATTTTATAGATAAGAGATAGTAATGACTGTGAGATAGATTCTAATGAATATGAGTGGGATTCACTATCTGGGGTATCCTTTGAAGAGAAACAGATTGATAACATACAAACGTATACACCTACACATGAGGAGGGATAGAGCTCTGGGACTAGACCTTTTGTGTTTCGATCACAGAACATTGATGACTCGAGTGATGATGGACAGTCTTTGAGTGAACTAGATGATCTGGAAGAGAGTAATATCATAGATCTTGACCCTGCTATTGAAAATCATGAAGACATTGCTATCCTAACCCTCACCATTGTTGACCTCAGCCAACCCAAGGATTCTCTACCACTGCTACACCCCGAGCTTATTGGCTAGGACCAAACTGAATCATCTAATGTCCCTATATTTGTGAATGACAATGCTATCATTAACTAGCTTTGTTGTGACAAGCCTAACACAAGTTCTATTCACAAATCTCATAACAAGACTTCATGTTAGGAGGGTGTCAAATCTTCCAGTTGCAAAATTGAAAATGATAAGAATAGATCTAATGGTGAAAACCATCTAATGGCAGTGTTAGATCTTGAAAAGGTGGAAATAAAGAGCACATCCGATAGTAAAAACCTTGTCGAGGCACTGAAGGATGGAGGATTTGACACTCTTCCAAAACATTACCATGAGAGATCATTAGTGTTGGTAGAACCTACACAATCAATCAATTTGGAACAATGGAAAAGGCTAAAATTCTACACTTGGTAGAATCTATGACTGAGTAGGAAAGGCCCGTGTTCACTAAATTATTTGAAGATCACAAAATCAACTTTTCTTGGTCTTATTCTAATATGTCAGGCATAGACCTAGAACTTCTGATGCATCATCTATCTTTACCAGCCAGGGTAAAACCTATCAAGCATAAATTAAGAAAGATGCATCCACATATTGCATTATTGGTTAAAGCAGAGCTCAAGAAATTGTTGGATGCATGATTTATTAGATCTATCTATTATGCTAAGTGGATCTCTAATACTGTACCTATGTCAAAGCTCCACAATAGTATCAAGATATGCACCGACTTTAGGGATTTAAATAAGGTATTTCCAAAAGATGATTTTCCATTGCCTAACATTGACATAATTGTAGATCTCACAATGGGAAATTCCATGTTATCATTAATGGATGGTTTCTCAGGGTATAATAAAATCAAGATAGCACCTAAGGATTAGGAAAAGATGACATTCACATTTCCATGGGGAGTGTTTTGTTGGAATGTCATGCCTTTTACCTAGAAAAAATCAGGTGCTACATATCAGAGGGAAATGACCACTATCTTCCATGACATGATGTATACCTTTATGGAAGACTATGTGGAAAATCTATTGGAAAAATATTATACCAGAGAAGGACATCTTGAGATTCTAAACAAAATATTCACTCGTCTAGAGAAATTCAATGTTAGATTAAATCCTAAGAAATGTATCTTCGGTGTCACATCAGTAAAGCTTTTAGGCTACATAGTCTCAGTGAAAGGTATTGAAGTGGATCCTACTAAGGTCAAAGCTATAATGGAGATGTACCACCAAAGAATATCAGTCAACTACGGTCTCTATAGGGAAGGCTACAATTGATCAAAAGGTTTATCTCTTAGTTAGCAGACAAGTGTCATCCATTCAATCACTTGTTACATAAGAACATCTCTTTTAAATGGGATGAGACATGTGAAACTTCTTTTAATCAATGAAAGCAATATCTAACGTCTCCACCTATATTGGTACCACCGATAGAAGGAAAGCCCTTATTACTTTATGTTGCAATAACTGGGATCTCTTTGGGTGCTTTACTGGCACAAGAAGATTTTGAAGGCAAAGAGTGAGCTATATACTATATTAGCAGAACTCTAAATGGTTATGAGATCAATTACACTTTTATTGAGAAAGCTTGCTTAGCAGTAGTCTTTACGACTCAATAGCTACGTCATTACATGTTGACTCATACTGTTAAATTAATAGAAAAAATTGATCCACTAAAGTACTTACTTAGCAAAGATGCTTTAATAGGGAGATTAGCTAAATGGGCCAAGCTTTTGAGTGATTTTGATATATAGCATGTAGATCGAAGAGCTATTAAAGGTCAACTGATTGCTGATCAACTAGCAGAAGCTCCACTACCCAATAATCATTCGATGCATATGGAGTTTCCTGATATAGATGTTCTTGCTATAACAACTCAACAATGGATGTTGTACTTTGATGGGTTACATACACAACATGGGGCAAGTGTAGGAATTTTGTTCATAACACCTCAAGGCCATAAAATTCCAAAATCATAGAGGATTATGTTTCTATGCACCAATAACATAGTTGAATATGAGGCATTAATCATTGGTATCAAGGTTGCAACTGAGTGGATGATAACAAAGTTATAGGACTATGGAGACTCACAACTGGTGATAAATCAAGTCAATGATGACTATCACATGAGGGATGATAAATTGCTGCCATACAAGAGAATGGTGGATGATTTCAAATAGTATTTTATTGAAATCATATTTGAATAAATACTAAGGGCTGAAAACAAAGTTTTTGATGCAATGGCTATGATCGCATCTCTCTTGAAAATACCAGAAAAGTGAAGACGTTATGAGTTTATGGTAGAACAAGTGTCCAATCCTGCTTATGACGATCCTAAATATCAAACCATATGCCATATTGTTGATCTTGAAACTTCCATATGGAAGGAATTATGCTTACCTGAAGGACAATTCCCTTCCTCCTGATCATCTTTCCCGCAATTAAAAGTGAAAATTTATATGCCAAGCCCCAAAACATACCTTGATTGCTGATATACTATATCATTGAGGTCTTGATGGAACTCTCTTATGATGTCTAGAATGCGATGAGTCTGAGACAACCTTATGTGAGATACATGGGGGTATCTATGGAACTCACTTAAGCAGTCTAACTCTAGGGAAGACACTTCTCCATTTAGGGTATTATTGGCCGACTATGGAGAAGGAGTCTTTCCAGTTTGTTAAAAAAATTCAAAATTGTCAGGTCCATGACAATCGTATCCACGCACTAGCACAAGAATTATAACTCTTTTCATCAACATGGCCCTTTTGTCAGTGGAGACTTGATCTGGTGGGTAAGATTCACCCGTCTTCATCAAATGGTCACAAGTTTATTATTACAACCACAAAATGGGTATGTGCAGGATTATGATGGGCCAAAAAGTGGCAATATGTAAGTGATATTATGGTTCATATGGCTGACAACTTTTTTTTAACTCAAAATTGATGAAACAAAAAGGGTTTTTAAAGGAGATTCTCATCTTTCTACTAATATAAATTATTCTTTACTTTGAATTTAATAAATAATTATTATTTATTTTCTATTTGAATTACAACCAAAGTCCTGATATATAGGCCGATTGAAAAACATCTATAGCTTTCAAATGGTATTAAATTTTTTGAATCTGAAACATATGTCACATTCTATGCTTCACATACTATAGGATTAAAAAAAATGAATCACATGAATTTTTGACCAAGTTAAGGTGGTTAGACATACGAGTTTTTATATTTTTTAAAAGTTGTTAAAAAAATTATAATTAATTATTTACTTGGAAAAAAAATACAAATAAATATGCATCACATAAGGACATGAGTCCTCTACTTATATCTAAAATCTTATAAAAAATTATTATCATTTTATTGTGGTTAGGGTGGTCAGACAGACACCTACTTCTTATTTTTCCCCTAAAATTTAAGTACTATTGCATTGAAATTTTAAATTTTCACCAAATAGATTTTTTTTTTTAAAAACCTAGTAGTTTAGAAACTACATTCAATTTTCTATAGATTTTGTTCTTACATATTTTTGGAATAATATAGATAACTTATTCAAATTTTTATGTCAAGTTTCCTAACTCTATTTTTCTAAATTTTTCACCAGTTAAGGGCCTATTTTTTCCATGATGATACTGCACACATACCTGAATACTTTACAAAATGGATCAAAGTTGTACCTCTAACAACCATCATAGGAAAAAAAATCTCATTATTTATCTTGAATTCCCTTATCTGTCAGTATGGAGTTCCTCAATCCATTATCAACGACAATGGTAGACCCTTTAAGAATCAAGATATTCAAGAATTGTGTGAGAAATTCCACATCTCTAAGCATCATTTCTCAACATCGTATTATCCACAAGTAAATGGCCAAGTAGAGGCCTTGAATAAAACTATATTGAAAATTTTAAAGGAAATGGTCAATGATGCTAGATGTGATTGGCACGTTCAGTTGAATCCTGCTCTGTGGGCCTACAAAACTAGTATTAGAACACCCACGAGAGCTACACCATTCTTTTTAGTATATGGATTAGAGGCTATCCTACCCATTGAGGTTGAAATAGCATCACTTCAAATATCACTAAAGGGGTTGGTTTCAGATGAAGATTACCGAGTGTCTAGACTTCAAGAGCTAGAACTGTTGGATGAGCATCAACAAAAAGCTATGGATCACCTAAAAGTGTATCAATAAAGGATGCCAAGAAGCTACAATCATAGGGTGAAACCAAGGATATTTCAGGTTGGTGACTTGGTATTAAAGGAAAACCCCTGCAATCAATAGGACTGAGAGAAGAAGCGAAAATTTGAACCCGATTGGTTAGGTCCTTTCGTCATCATTTTAGTTTACGAATCAAAAGCATATCAATTGTCTACACCTGAAGGGGATTTAATAGATGAACCTAGATAAATAATATTCACCTAAGAAAATTTTATACTTAAATCATCCAATGCATGGAAAGTTTGAAACATATATAAAAATTAGAAAAAGTCCTAAAAAAATGGTCAACTTGATGAAAACCTGGAAAACAGGCATCTTGGTAACAACAAAAAAATGAAAAAATTAGAAAATACAAAAAAAAAGAAAGCTCAAAAAAGTAAAAAAAAATCATAAAATCTGAAAAAAATTCAATAAGGGAAAGTAGTGAAAACTTGGCAAATAGGCACTATTTGTGACGATTCTAGCTATTCCATCTATTTGAGCACATCTTAGCTACTCCATCTTTGCCATAATTTTGCTTATTATTGAGAATATCATATCCATATCATGGCAATGCAATCGTGTCTGACCCTAGCTTGGGGGAAAAATCTTGAACTCGTTGGGGGCAATAAAACTTTGAGCTTAAATAAACAAAGAAAAAGTAGTATGACAAGCATAGCAAACACAACGATCAAGGAAAACTCAACATCGAACAATTAATCAATTGATCAACAAAATATTAAAAAATTCAAATTAAATAGCTAAATCAATCAATCAGATCAAATCTAGATGGATGATATTCTTGGGTATGTGCAGGATCATGATGGGCCAAAAAGTGGCGATATGATGGGTATGTGTACGGTATGCAATTGACGACTTTTTTTTACCCAAAATTGATGAAATAAAAATGGTTTTTAAAGGAGATTCACAACTTTCCACCAATATAAATTATGATTTACTTTGAATTTAATAAATAATTATTATTCATTTTCTATTTGAATTAAGACTAAAGTCCTTATTGATAGGCTGATTGGAAAACATCTATAGCTTTCAAAAAGTATCACATTTTTTGAATCCAAAACACACGTCACATTCTATGCTTTGCATAATATAGGATTAAAAGAAAAAAAATTGAATTTCATGAAGTTTTGACCAAGTTAAGGTGGCAAGACATACGATTTTTTCTATTTTTAAAAATTTGTAATAAAAAAATTCATAATTAATTATTTACTTGGAAAAAAATTACAAAAAAGTATGCATCACATAGGGACATGAGTCCTCTACTTATATCTAAAATATTATAAAAAAATATTATCATTTTATTATGGTTAGGGTGGTCGATAGACACCTACTTCTTATTTTTCCTTGAAATTTAAGTACTCTGCATTGAAATTTCAATTTTTTCCAAATAGATTTAAAAAAAAAAACTTAGTAGTTTAGAAACTAAATTCAATTTTCTACATATTATATTCTTACATATTTTTGAAATAATATAGATAACTTATTCAATTTTTTACGTCAAGTTGCCTAACTCTGATTTTTCTGAATTTTTCGCCACTTAAGGGCCTATTTTTTCCATGATGATTCTGCACATACCTTCTTTTGAATCGTGATTTTATTGTTTTAGCATGAACTTTCACATGTACTTCTATTTTTTTTATCATATCTTTGGAGCAACTTGATGATGTATTAAACTAGAGAAGCAAGGAAGGAGTATGATTTTTCTTTGGCTCTTGTCTATGAGTTAATCATTATTACTGTGTGAATTGTCATGCAATGTACTCTACCAAGTATCACTGATGAAATTCAGAATCACATAGAAAAATGATTGATTCTTATTTTTTTATGCAAGAAATGCTCAGGTCATCTTTGTTTAATTATACCTAGATGCTTATGTTCGCTTGCAATATCAAAAATCATGAAAGTAGTACTCAGGTCATCATGGTCTAACTTATACCATTGGTGCTTGTACTCACTTTCAACATTTTAAAGGCTCAATGATGATAAAAATCACACTATATGGATTATCAAAGTGACAAATTTTGCATATGTCAATTTGTATGGTAAAATTAGATTGCATTCATATTAGTTTTGCATCAGCAGAGTAAAATGTTTCAAAGCTGGAAAAGGTTTTCAAAAAACAATGTTATCTCTATAATTTAATAGACTCAGTATACTTGACATTAAACAAAAATATCATCATTCTCATGTAGTTGCATATTCATTTGAATAAAACATATTTCTGCATTATTGTTATCATTTCATCCATACATACATTTGATCATATGTGCATTAGTATATCATTCATTTATGTACTCAAGCATCACATCATATTTTTTCATTGAAAAATATCAAAAACAAATCATCATATTGCTACATATTCATTACTATCCTCATATCATACAGGCATCAGATCATACATGTATTTGCATCAAAAAATAACAAAAATAAATATGCATTGCATTTCATTTACATGTCATTTGCATATCACTATCCATGTATCATCTAATAGTATAATCATATTCATGTTATTCATAAAGCATATAAAATTATAATCTACACATTATCGTTTCATCATGGCATTCATACATATTCATCTCATATATACATCATTCACAACATTAAATCATTATTGCATCCATATATCATAAAAACATCAGTGCATATTCATCACATCATCATATAAGCATCATATAGCATATGGAATAGGGAAATTAAAATGCATAAGTCATAGACATCCAACATCATATCATATAGAACACATATATATCAACAAACCACCGCATATCATATAACACTCAAAATCATAATGTCAATGTATACAATGATGTCTGAATAAAAGTCAAGAGATACAATGTCAAGATGGTAGTAAGTCAAAATCGGGTGTACATCATCGAAATGTCTCAAAATACATCAAGTATCGAAGCTATGTTGTGCTCCCCCTGGATGGTGTTGGCATTTGTATACCATGTCCTCCACTAGATGGACGTGCAATGGGATCGCTTGGATCTCATGGAAGTGGTTGTGCCACACCCGTGCTGGTAGTCTTGGTATGGGTACGACTTCCGAACTAGGCATAACTCTATTGGTGCTCTGGTGGAATGACCTCATGATACTTTAGCCGATACCACTCTGCCTCATGTGTCAAGCATCATACCTCCCCGAACTTCTCTATAGTCGATGTACACTCAATAGCTCTTTATAATCTGTTGGAAATGCCCTCGACATGATCAACTCATAATCTGAGGTTATCCCTCTCTATTGTGAGTGTTGTAATATGCACCTACATCTGTTCTTGGGCCTGTTCCTGAGCCTATTTCTGAGCCTACACCTACCCTTGTGTCTAGGCTAGAAAACCCTACATCTAAGTAAGTTGACCCTAAAATGTTTGTACCTATACTTGTCGTGAAACAATCTACTACTATGATGGTAGCCCAATATGCACACATTGTTGTGCCACTGCTACCAGTGATCACCTCTTGCGAGGCACTAAGAGGTCCAGCCCTGGATGTCTACTATCTCCATCACCACCATCTCTATCAAAATCATCCCCATCGCTGTCATCATCATCATCCTCACTACTCTCCACCTCCATCATCGCCTCTACCTCTACCTCTGACTCTGCCTCTTCCTATGCATCTTGCTGGGTTGCTACAAATCTCCTCTATATGTGTCAATGTCCATGAAAGACTACCCTCTCCTCCTCATTCAAGATGGGCACTGCCTCATCTAGGGTTGAGATCTGAGGAAATGGATGTTGGACCAAATGTTGTGCATACTTCTCTTTCATTGATGCCTCAATAATCTTTGGATGATACTCCCAGACCATCAACTACATACTCTGATACTCCTAAACTATCGTATCATAGGAAAGGGTGGGCCCCCACTCATGTGTATTCATATTTCTATGGGCGTAATGTGCAACACCCTACGACATACCTTGAACATGACCATACTGTCTCATGACTCTTTGTAACAAGAATATCTCAATGATAAGCTAGGTCCTCTTGATCAAGTACATGTACTGGAACAAATAAGGCATATATGTATCATCATCTATCCAATCCTCACACTCACAGAAGGGCCGCACCATACAACTAACTCCAAATCATCAAGAGTGTGTCACCAAAAATCTAGTTTGTCCAACCTATGCTGGACAACTATGCCATTGTATCCATGCACATATGGTCTCCCAGTTGTCCATGGTACATCTACCTCAGGACGCTTTATGGTGATATGCTCCCATGCCCATCCCTGTAGTAATGTCACCCTTGTTGATAAGCTCCACCCCTTGAGGTACACAACCTAATGCAAGTCATGATAAAGATGTGCAAGCATACACATCCCCCAAGCATATCTAGTCTGCTACATGATCATTTTCTCTAAGATGCAACCCCAATCAACTGACAGTCCCTTCAACCTACGGTCGGGACATAAGAAACCACCAATGAATCCTACAAGTACACATGGTAATGTGGCATATGCATCAACCATGTCTCTCCACAAAATCCAATATCCACATATCTAGTCATCCTGAAATACTCTCCGCAATGCATCTGTCCCACCCTGCTTAGTGGAATCATATACTACAAGCCCTCCTATGACTGAAATCCTCATAATGCACTATACATCCTTTCGTGTAACTATCATTTCACAGGTGGAAAGGTGGAAGGTTTTGTGATCACTATGCCACCTCTCTGTGAGTGTTGTCAATAGACCCCTATTGATCATGATCTAGGGCATATCTAGCAAGGAAGATAAACCACATCGTGCAATCACCGTTGTCTTAGGCTGTGTCAATTGGGGTATCAAATCAAATGTCCTTAGAAACTGCACACAAATATATAGATTCGTAAAGTGATCCTATTATCACAAAAAAATTGCAAATTAGTTATATTCTCAATCTTTTGAAATCGGTTAGCCTATCAATCTAATCAGCTCTGGTGAGACTTTGATAAACTCTCGTATCTATCAATCTGTCAATTGGCCTTACCTATCATGAGGTTAATCAATCTATAATTGCACCTTGCCTATCATGAGATCAATTAATCAAATCAACCTCGCTTATCATGAGGTTAATCATCATCTAATCCATCAGAATCAACAAAGAAATCTGAATCATAGGTTGATGGGATCAAAAATCATAAAAATCAAGGAGTTACTGAAAATTTACATCTTTCTTGCTTGGATGCGCTAAAACAAACTTTCGATGTGCAGAAACAGTCAAAGCACCATTAAAAATCATCAATGTGCTAGAATAGTCTTTTAAGGTGCTAAAATGACCAAAGCACCATTTTACATGGTCCAAGCACTAAAATATTTTATCAATGTGCCGAAACAGTCGATGTGCTATTTTAGGGTGTCGATGCGCCATTTTAGGAGATCACTGCGCTAAAATGGTCGATGCGCTATTTTGGGGGGGTCAATGCGCTAATCTAGGGAATCAAAGCATCATTACATTCATTACATTGGATGCGCTATTCTACTTTATCAATGAGCTAAATTATCTATGGGTGATCCCACAATAGTGGTTTACAATTTTTGGCCAAACTGGACACTGACTTCTTTTTTTTTAACTAAATCTTCACATTCAAGCACCTATAGCGATTAAACCGTGAGGAATTTGAAGATGATGAAAATTAGAGTCTTGTCACATTTTGTGTGTAGATTCT
>VDFB02281492.1:409378173-409454637 GCA_007258455.2 Sequoia sempervirens | reverse complement strand
TGGGGACATTCAATATAATTCATAAGGTGTTATAATATTAAATGCTTTCATTGTTTAGTTAGTTTTAATCAATGTTGTATATGATTTATTAAACATTATTTTAATATTTAAATGTAGGTGTTTTGGGGAGTAGCAACACAATAGATCTAGCTCATTGAGAAATGATATAGGTAGAGAGGAGGAGTGACCTTGACAAGGATTGAGACATGGATCACCTCAGGGTGGTAGATATGAGTGGAACACATCCATAGAGAAGGATAGGCTAAGAGGATAGATATAGGAGACAAATACCTTAGGGGCACCTTTTTAGTTGTGTGTATGCTCTACAGAGTGGATTTACTCATGAGTGCTTTGATGTATTTGAAGACACATTTGTATGAGAACATAGATAGTATGATATGGGAACTATTAGTTGTGTTGATGATGGGTGTGATATTTTATGTGTATGTTGATGATGTGCATGATATATATAGTTATATTTCTTGTATTTGGATGCTCATAGGTATGGATGTTCATGAATCTTATGTGTATGTCTAATGGTGGCATGTGGAAGGATAAATATGGCTATTGAAATCTTTACCATTATCTTGACAACTAATTATGGCTATATGATTATCTTATTGTAATGAACCTAAGTTAATTCGATAGATATTAGTGAAGTTGAATTAGGAAGCATGGATTGTGCTTTATTATACACATTTTACGTTTAAAAATATGGGTCTAATTTTTGCAATATTGAAAGTCAGTTAAATTTCTTCAATAGTATATCCAAGGTATAGGGATATATTAGTGGTAGGAGTAGTGTAGGATAAAAAGGAGAATGTATAAAGAGGGGAAGGTCTAGAAAGGTAATGACATGGTAATGGAAGGAGAAGTTACACTATAAGGTTATATTTTCATAGGATAAGGAGGAATGGTATGAAGAACATATATGTATAGGATAGTGCTAGTAGTAACAATGGTGTGAACATATATAAAAGGATGGGAGATAAGAAAAATACTAGTGGAGAGAAAGGCGGTAGGACATGGGTGGTGGATCCCATGGAAGTGGTAACTATAGTATGATATGAGGAATCATTATAAGAGGATGAAGGGTAGATGGATGCATAGAGGGTACAACATTATTAAAATCCATTAGAGTGGTAATATTATGAATAGTATTAATTCCCTAAGGATAGCCACCTAATACATTATATAAATTACTAGCCAATGAGTGAGGATATTTAGGGTGGAGAGGTGCATCAATACATAATTATCAATTTAGGAAAATATCTTGTTTAGCAACATATGTATCTAAATCATAGTCTTGATCATTATTTTTCATCTTCTTTAATGTGGCTCTTTATATGGTTGTCATTAGCTATTATATCAAAAAATGATTCAATCGTCATTTTATTTGCTAGCCATATTAGAGTTAAGATGAAAACTCCATAAAACAAGATTTTAAAGGATATTAATTTAACTAGATAAAAGATCAAGGAAAACACTCTCAAACATGCAATATACCCCAATTGCTTAGACAATGCATATTTCCTAATAATGTGTGCAACTAAAAACTAATAACATGTAATGAATGGATGTAGGTGATAATAATTAAATAATCCTAATTGAACTAGGGTTGTCCATTTTATATATTTAAGAAGTTGTAAGAGCATTGTATGAAATTGTAAGATGGGAATTACTTATGAAATGTTATATGACACATAAGAGAATAAAAAAGGAGGATTACACTAGAATATTGATTAGAATTATGAAAATCATCAAGATCATCTTAAATAATGGGTTTGAATATGTCAAAAATGGAGTGTCGGTTATGAGGAGGATTTGATTTATTTTGACAAGATGTAAAGCATTTGCTAAATACATCCTATAAACCAAGTCAAGGAATATGGTGTTGGAATTTGTGCCAAATTTGGTGCCATTTTTAGGTCATTATTTTGGCTCATGGCTTTGGTAAACCACACTTGGTTTATGGTTTAAATTTTTCCTATTTATGGGTGCTTGAGATGGAGAAAGCATAATGATTTTGTAGGTATCATCATGCTACTAGAAATTACTCCATATTCACATGTTGATGATACTACTATAAGGGTATGCACATGGATATTTTATTGTAAATGATATTATTATCAAATAATATAATTGGTTCATGTTTTTGGTTGTGGGATTTTTCTTCCAAGAGGATTTTCCCATGTACATAATTATGTTATAAATTTATAATTTATACATTTTTCTTGTAACTAAAATTAAATCTATTTTGCATATTTATCTCTTGATAGGTTAATATGGGAAGTGTTTCCACACCTCAAATTCCTTTTAAAATACTATCCAAGTCTTAATCAGTTTACATCCTCTATCTTATTGTGCAATACCTACCTACCACCAAAAATGTGTAGAGATGGACATTTTTAATGTTACAAATGATACAATTTGTGGTTCTATTTGAACTTCATAACTTTATATTGTTTGTTTCCATATGCTATTAAGTTCTTATATATGTTTCACTTGGTCTTTTCATTTAGGAGTATTCTTATATATGTTTCACTTGGTCTTTCCATTTAGGAGTAGGCTATCCATAGCTTTGATTGCTGAAATGGGAAGGCATATTTCATTTACACATAGAATATAAAAATGTATGCAAAATGGGGAAGAAAATCCAATTTGAATTCAACAAATTTGAAAACACTTTAAAGACTTCCAAACAAATCCAATTTGAATTCAACAAATTTGAAAAAAATTGCATCTAGGGTTTCAAAATTTAACATATAAATGCATTTTGAACTCTAAAAAATTTGAATTTCAAATACCTGGTGCTCGTTATGCAAGTCAGGTTGATGATGTTTGGAGAGACCAAGTTGAAGTTGTGTTCGCCGAAAAGAAGGAATCAATTCACTCACCATCACGGTCTCAGTTTTCTGCACGCAGGGAAAGCAACTGGTAATTTTAGAAAGTGAAAATGGCAGTCGAAATGAGAGTTTTTGTTTTTTTGTCATATGTAAGGGGGTTCGGTCGAACCCATGTTCGACCAAACCCATTTAAATATGATTTTTTTTATTTAGGGTTTGTGGGTTCGGTCAAACCATTGGGTTCGACTGAACCCCTTGAGTTTGGGGAAAAGGAAAAAAATGAAATTTCCCTCCTCATATAAATTGTAAACCACTATTCTGAAGTCACCCCTATCCAAAGCACTACAATTGTCTATGCACTACTCTATCATATCAAAGTGCTAAAATACCTAACCTAAGCACTAATTCTATGAAAGTGCTACTACAAAGCTTCAAAGTGCTACATCAGAGCTTCAAAGCACTATAAAATTTAAATTTTGATTTAAATGTTTAAAAAGAGGGAAAATTGAAATGCACAAATTATGAGGAGGTTCTAGGGTACATATCAGAGCTCCATACATGACCAGGTGATTGTGTCGTCACACACGCTCAAAACGGTGAGTGTGGTATGGGATCACCATTTTTTCTCCAAATTCCAAGTTTGCTCTCTCTCCAAATTTCAAAACTCAAAATGCACAAATGAATTGGAAAATCACCTTTTTGAGTTTTTAAAGGCTAATTAAGTGGCATTTTACATATATCTGTTATCACTCAAAATTCACTATCTGGGACATATCAGAAAATTTTTGTCGATGCTAGCAGCAAAATTATTCTTTAAAGCAATGCATAAACACATCACTTCATAGAGGGGAAAAATGTTATCACTTTAATGAGCAATTGATAATTTTTTGGAAAATTGTTGCCTTCCACATGTGCTCATATCTGGTTTATATTTTAGCTAGTCAAGAGGCTATCTAAGTAGGGTTAGAACTACAAGGGTCTCTGACGTTGGATATGCTTGTGTATAGAAAAATTCCACAACTCACTAAGTAGGTTGGGATGGAGAACTACTGTCGTGTCAATGACACTTTCCTAATGGAAGTTGTAAGAAGATTGGATGGAAACCCTGATCTTTGGGTTTCTCCTGAAGCAACTTCTCTGGTGATGATATTTGGAAGTTTTTACATTCAGTTAAATAGGTTTACTTATCTCAGAATTTGGGGTTTGAGAAGGATCCATTGAAATTTCCCTGTTTCCCAAGTGATTTCCTAGTTTTTCTTGAAGATTTCTAATAGATGGCCATTGTAAATGTTAAATATTAAAAAATGGGAAAGAACATGTATGTTTTTCCATTTTCCATGCCTTCAATTTCTTGAAAAAGTAATAATATTGCAAGGGTTATGGAGAAATTCCTAAATAAATTCAATTTTTAGTATTTTCCCATGAGAGCTAATTTTGATAGCAAGGGTTATGTTAAGAAAAATTTGTATGGAGTTTATATCTATGAACTTTGCCCTAATATTGAGGATTTTTGAGAAGACTATATAGATGAAGGTGAGGTGCATAGAAGAAACTTCATGAGGTTGACCCTAAGGAAAATATAAGCTTTTGGTGTTTCTTTCAATATTCCATAAGATGCGCAAGAAGACTTAGTGATCATTGATCCCAAATATCAAGCCCTTGCTACTAAGCCCTTGTACATATGTGATTGGTCAGAGGATTAAGTTTCACACTTAATGGTCTGGTTTGCCCTTATTTTGAGAAGAACTTCAGACTCGTTGAACGGAAAATGGAGCCAAAGTGCAGGTTCTCCCCACGAGTAAAGAGCTTCGTAGAGAAAATAGTAAGGGACTATACAAGCCTATGACATGAATGTATCAATTGGGAAGTAGTTAGTTAGGCTGTCAGGAACTAGCTCATAGTTAGGAGGGGATGTCGAGAAGCTAGAAGACACAGGGGAAAAGTTGAAATCAATTTATGAATAGGATAGTGTACCCTCGGCATCTAAGAAAAAGGCTAGTCAAGAAAAACCTATGCCTACAGACTTTGAGGTAATTTTTCAACAAATAATTGAAGATAATTATTTTCCCACATTCTTTGAAGTTCCTCCTTTAGTATGAGATACTTCTATTTCTATTCAATTAGATAAAAAATTAGAAAATGTGAGTGTTGAAGGTAGAGACACTGGATTAGTGGCATCTTCCCCAACATGGTTAAAGAAAGTAGTTGAGAAGAAAAGGAAGAATATTCCTACAATGAAAATTGAAGTAGATATAGTTGTCATGCTACTACAAGGTCACCAGGAGCCCAAAAAGGTTGAGAGGATGTCATGAATTATCACTAATTCCACTTCTGGGAATCAACTGTTGGAGATTATTGATCTAGTATAGGACTTAAATGAAAATGAGATAACAGAGGCCAACTACAAGGTTACTCATATTGATATGGGGCCATCTACTTTAGAAGGTGATGTATATCATGTTGATTACTCTATTAATGCATTGATCAAAAGAGAAAAGGAACAAAAAAAGGAGAACCTTCAGTTGCAATCTCATATTCTTTCTTTAAGAAATTTTATTTCATCAATTGTGAATCCAACCACTGAGGAAGCCTCAAGCTCAAATTTTCAAGGTATTGATTCTAACACTATGCAACAGGTCAGGAAACATTTAGGTTATGCTAAAGCTGCCAGTAAATGGATAGAAGGGTTTTATATGGAAGGCCTTTTCTACATTCATAAATTTGTTCAATTCTATTTTAATGTGTTTGATAAAAGAAAGGAACCAGTAACTAAGCTCCAACATATTAGGAGAGAACATAGTAGCACATTTTTTCTTTTAAGGGAAGTTGTAGAATTACTCTCCATGAAGAACACTTTGTTAAAAAATAAAAAATGGTAGATAACCCTAAATAAATTGATCCTAGTTGGTTTGATTCCTTGGGTTGGAAATTGTCAATTTATATGAATATTATATTGAAAGGAAATCAATAAAGTGTTAGAAAAATACTTTGACATATTGGTGAAGATCAAGGAGAATTTCAATTCCCTCAACGTGGACCTCATAGATGAGTTTGATGAAAAATTATTGGATGTTGCAAACATTTCAAAGCAATATAAAGACGTGTATCATAAGGAGATAGGGAATCCTGAGAGAGCCACTGCAAACTCATTTAGAAAATTGAGCAATTTATAGGTCTATATGAGTACATTCAAGGCTAAAAGTGACAACATTTATGAAACAATTGTTGAGTCAAACTATATGCTTTCAAGGTGGAGGACAAGGGTACAAATCACCAGAACTCCAAGAAGCAAAAAATCATTTCAATTGTCACCAAGTACTAGGAATGTAGGCAAAGAGTAAAGGCACAAGACACATTACTGGAGTAGCAAGAGGTGGAAGTAATTGGGAGTGGAAGAGTCGAAGCGAGGACCACCAATAAGTTTAGATGTTATGTTATTTTCTTTAATTTATCTCTCTTGATATTTTCAAGACTTTTATTTCAAACAGTTGTCTTCAAGAAACCATTATCAAGAAAATTTGCAATCTTTAAAATGGGGTCAAGTCTTGGCCATGGGATCTTTTGGGAAAAAATTGTTTTACTCATTAGAACAAAAACTTTGTTATTTTTAGTTCTTTTATGTTATTTCAATATAGAAAGACAATGGTGAAGTTCATTCATGCATAATATTTGAGTTATGGTGTGTGGATTTATTCTTCTTTTGTTGAGTATTTTTCCAGTGGATTATCTATTATTGGAATGATATATATTTGGTTAGTTTCATTTCTATGGAATGTTTATCCGTGAATAAAGATTTTATGATGATGGATGCATAAGGATTTCTTAGTATATTTTTTTAGATTTGGTAGTTTAAGTTTTTATTATTTAAGTTGTGTGGATGTCTTTCAAAGCTTTTTGGTTAAAGGCATTTCCTTTCATTTTATTTCTAGATAAAAGTGATATTAGATAAAATAAATCATTCATTGAATATCTCAAGAAGGTAGCTACCACCTTTTAAAATAAGCAGAGAATCAGTTTGAAACACTATTATGACCGATCCGGTTGTTGTTCTATTTTCCACCTCTGTGGGAATAAGAGTAGAGAGTTAGATGACAAATCTATTAACCAACATCTCCAAAATGGAAAAATCCACCAAAACAATCAACTTCTAAATCAGCAAATACATGCCAAAAATAAGTTAGTTACAAAAAAGGCATACACTTCGAGTGAGAGAAACTGCCATTATAATTAGAATATTTGGTCTTCAAGTGGGAGATTGTTGGGTTTGGTGAAGCCCATATATTCTAATTATAATGGTAGTTTCTCTCACACTCGAAGCAGGTGCCTTTTTTATGTTAAAGCTATCAATTGCATATGGGTAAAATAAGTGCATTTTTATTTCCCATCATATTCACAGCCTCATAGTTTAAACTTCATTAGGAGTCTAAACAGAGATTGAGTCATATTTTTCTAAAGAATCTTCCTCCACTCTAGCTATAGAAACTTTTGGGGCCAGTATCATGAACTTTTGTACAATCCTCTACATTGTGGCCAGTGTCAAAGCACTATATGAATATGAAAGAAATCCTTCCATAGTACACCTTTTTGTTCCAGGTTTTGAAGTTTTCCATGATTTTGATTTCAATAGGAAGTGGTTTAGAAAAATCCATTTCCCTAAGTATTTGAGAAAAGGTGAAGGATGAGAACAATGTAAATGAATATTGATTAGAAGATGGTTTTGAAATATATTTCCTAATGTAGTTACTGATACACTTGATGTTGTTTCAAACTTGTTTGGGCCTTCCTTGTAAAATTGAGCATAATGTTTCCTTAACATAGTGTTTTAATGTGATTAACACACTCACATTAGGTCTTGGGCCCTTGTGAAGTAAATAAACCTAATCCTACCTTATTTAGGGTGTTCTAAAGTGTTGTAACACACTTTCACACTTTTTGAGGGTTGTCATTAATAATTGGGCTTCATTATGCATTAATTGGCTTTATTTTGGATCCACAAGCCTCATTTAATGCATCTTTTCAAAGATAATCCTAACACAAGGATACATCCAATCATAATTTAGGTGTTTTTAAGTTGTGTGGCCTAGATTTGGTGGTCTGAGACTCATACATCACCTTGGGCGTATGAGTCCCACCTAGGGTTTTGGGACCCAATCTTGATTTTACGCCTTTCTAAGTATTTTTGAATTTGGTCCAATTAATTATGCCTAATGGGACTCATATGCCACCTTGGACGTATGAGTCTCATGTCACCCAAAATTAAAATTAATTCAAATTCTTGGCAGGATTTTTTCCTCCTAGATTTGATGTCGGCTTGTATTGTTGTAATTTCAAGAATGTTTGTATAATTAAGTATAAATACAAGGTTCTTTCTCTCATTTTAACCTAACAAGCAATCAAGTGACCTAACAAGTTGAATGGGCACACTTATAGAAAATTAGAGCTCACAAGAGAATTTAAGTGTTTACAAGATTATTCAAGAGCTTTCAAGGGCGAATTATCAAGCATTTTAGAGCATTATTCAAGCATCAAGCATCATGTCAAAGTCTTCATGCATCATGTTTTTCTTTGAACTAACAATTGTGATGTAGGGTTTCATGATTCAAGCTAGAATTTCACTCAAGGTCTATCACATTCAAGCAAGATTCAAGGTTTACATCCATTGCAACCATCTCATGCATATTTGCAACCTCTTATTGCTAGGGTTTGGTGAGTTGCAACATCTTTTTTTGTTCATTCATCATTCTCCATTCCTATTTCATTTCATTTCAAGGTTTGATTACCAAAATGAGGTTTGACTAAGGAAAACCCCTATCTAGTAACAAAACAACATTTCCCCTCTCTTTACTGTGTGATTTGTAGGTTTAGGTTGAAGGAACATTTAGGAGCAACTTTGGAGAAATTTGTCAAACTATCCAAAGTTTTCAAAGATTTCACCTTGCATTCGAGATACTTGGAAGACTTTTATAGGTTGCAAAGTGGAGTTTTAGATCTGAAAATCATTCAAGAAGTGTAGAGAAGACCTTGAAGACAAAATTCAAACTTTGAAGCTCCAAACAACCCTAAATGGAATGATACACCAGTTCTGGCAAATGAGTCCCATTTTAGGCCAATTTTCAGGATTTTGCATATTCAGACACCCATTTGCTAGATTCCTATTCCTATACAGAAACCCAAATCTAGGACTAATTCACCCAACCTAGTGTATGATTCCCAGTCAACATTACAATCACTATTTTCAATAATTTAGACCTCTTCAAATTGACAGGTGCACACATTTCATCTTACAACTTATTATGTTTTTCATACACTTTTAGGTCATTTATTGGGAGATTGCATCATATTAGGGTTTAGCATTTTGATTTACATTGCATTTTTCTTTACAATCCCTAGCTTGGTGGTGAACTCCTCATTAGTTTACAATCAATCCCTAGAACAACCCTATTTTAAGATCTCTCTCCTTTACATACTTGAGGTTGAGATCTCTAGGGTTTATTCTTGAATGAGAGTGTTGGAGTTTTGTTGTTCTATCTCCTCACCATAGAGAAGAGCACCCAAAAATTCCACCCTTCATTTTGGTTAGCCTTCATTTAGAACATCACTATTGTAATTTGGAGTTCATCATCATCCTAGATCTTGCTTGCATTAACATTGCATTAGTGTTTGCATCAAGGTTAATTAGCATTTTAGGGTTTCTAATTTTTCATTAGTGAAAGTGCATATAGGTTGCATTTTTGCATCTCAAATCATTGAAAATCATATTAAAACTACATTTTCACTTAGATTATAGAACATAGACATAAAAATCATAAAATTCAATTAAAATTTTCTAAATCCTCACTAGGACTCATACGCCCCTCTAGGTGATTTAGTCCTAGTGTAGATTTTGCACACTATTTTCAAAAATTTAAAACATTGTTTATGAGCTTCTGTTTTTTGTTTAAATATCTTTTTGTTTCAATTTGCAGAAGTTTTGTTATAGTCATTTCATTGTTCTTAGCTTATATTGCATTTGCATTTATTTTTCATTTAGTAGCCCTTGTATGAGTATTTGGTGTCCTATTGCTAATGCTATAGTGAGATGAAGTTTTAGATTCATGTCATCCTGCAATAGCACAATCGTCATGGATCTTGGGTTTTTTAGCTCTTTCACTCTTAGTATTGACACTAGTGTACTAAGTATGGACCATACCCTTACTAAATCTTTGCCTTCAAGAAGTGTCACAAATGTTGAAACAATGGTTGATATTGTTCCACAAGAAAACATAATTCAAATCCATGAAGATATAGAAAACTTACAACATCAAAGAAAAATGACAACATTTCAACCACTGCTATCCCTCTTACAAATATCTTGTATCAGATGATTGAAAGTGGAGATAGAATAGAGCTTGCACATAACATAGTTCAGATTCTTGGGAAACATCTTACCTCAACCACTACTTATCCTTTACCTATAAAAAATGTCACAAGCCAAGGAGGAATTCAAATTCCTCCTCTCACAACAATCACCTCTATTCCTACCTATACCAACCCTCAAGTCACAACAAAAATGCAACCAACTAGTAATGTGATTCCTTCCGTGGGTATTTCCACTAGCATCCCTAGTGCCTTTGTGGCATCACAATTCATATATCCTACCACATTACCACCTATAAGTATTCCATTCACTTTCCCCTCGAACACATACACCCCTTTACCTTTCTCACCCCCATCACATAACACAAGTAATGAACCTCTCATAAATCAAATTTTGAAAACCATTTCATCCCTCCAAAAGCAAGTTTCCACCATCAGTCAAAATCAAAATGGGCCACCTTCATATTATGTCAAAAGCAGTCCATTGTCCTTGGAGATATTTTGAACACCAATGCTACAAGGTGTAGAGGTGCCTAGATTTGATAAATATGGGGGGAAGGGTGATCCTTCTAACCATGTTGATGCCTATACTACCTTATGTAGTGACTTTTTCCTTGATAATAAACTCTTGGCTAAGCTTTTCCTAGGTCCTTAAAAGATATTTCCTTTGAATGGTTCTCTTCATTATCAAACAAATAAATTCATTCATTCAATGAACTTGTTGATAAAATTATAAACCATTTCAAAGTGCATATGACTCCTAAAATGACCTTGGACAATTTGATGAGATGCAAGAAAAAAGAAGAAAAGATTACTTACTTTATTTCATGCTATCAATCTCTTTATTCCCAAATCGATGTCAAGGTTCCTGACCCTCACCTTCAAAAGATGTTCATAGAGAATTTGCAAAGCAAGATACAAGAAAAACTTACTGTGATGAAATTTCCCTCCTTCATGCACTTATGTACTTCCCTATGTAATTATCAAAACTTAGTTAGTAGTCATGATGTAAAACCAACCTCTGGTTGTACTGAGAAGTCCAAGCAAGCAAGAAAAATAATTTTTAACCTTTTAGAAAATAGAATAAAGGTTTCCTTCAATTCAATCCTCCTCAAAAAACAAGTCAAAATACCAATACCCAAGTAGTTATTGTTAAAGTTGTGATACCCTTTAGTTATGGGTAACGGGAATGTGTAGGATCATCATGGAAAAAAATGCCCTTAAATGGCAAAAAATTCAAAAAAAATAGAGCTTTAGGCAACTTGACGTAAAAATTTGAATAATTTATCTATATTATTTCAAAAATATGTAAGAATAGAATATGTAGAAAATTGAATGTAGTTTCTAAAATAAGTCAAGGTTTATTTAAAAAAATAAATCTATTTGTTGATAATTTGAAATTTCAATGCAGTACTACTAAAATTTTAGGGAAAAAATAAGTAGGTGTCTATCTGACCACCCTAACCAAAATAAAATGATAATATTTTTTTATAAGATTTAAGATATAAGTAGAGGGCTCTTGTCCCGATGTGATGCATATTTTTTTGTAATTTTTTTCCAAGTAAATAATTAATTATGAAATTTTTATTACAACTTTTAAAAAATATAAAAACTCATATGTCTGACCACCTTAACTTGGTCAAAACTTAATGAAATTCATTTGTTTTAACCCTATAGTATGTGAAGCATAGAATGTGATACATGTTTAAGATTAAAAAAATGTGATACCGTTTGAAAGCTATAAAAAAATTTTGATCATCCTGTCAATTAGGACTTTAGTCGTAATTCAAATAGAAAATGAATAATAATTATTTATTAAATTCAAAGTAAATAATTTATATTGGTGGAAAGTTGAGAATTTCCTTTAAAAACCCTTTTCATTTAATCAATTTTGGGTAAAAAAAATTTGTTAGCCACATACCCATCATGATCCTGCACATACCCTACCCAAAAGGCAATTCACTCCCTTACCCAATACCCTTCATAACAAAATGACTCAACTTTTAGAACAACAAATGATTACCTTACCTCCTATCAAAATTCCTGATCCTAAGAAGCCTCTACATCTAAACATTAGATCAAATTCTTATTTCCATTATCACTCACAAAATGGACACAATACAGAACAATATAAGCGCCTTAAACATCTTGTGTAAGACATCATTGATTCCAGATGACCTCTGGAGGTGTTAATGATCAAGGAAATAAGTTTGTTTCCCCTCCTAACCAAAATTTGTAAATATTTACCAACCCCATGTTGAAACATAATATTTCATTCATCAAAGCTAGTAAAACTACGAAGACTAATGTGATGAATGTTGACATGGATGATGAGAACATAGATACAATTCAATGAAGTCCTATGAATACTAATCAAAAAGAACAAAATCCTATTGATGCTTTGGTTGCATTGGTTGAAACTCAACATTGTAAGGGCTGAAATCAAAAGCCTCTTGACATTTCTTTCTGCTCTAAACATATACTTAAACATGCACCTAATGGTCCTCTTGACATAGCTAGTCATATCTATGATAAGCCCACTAATGGGATATTAATAGATCCTGTCTATGGAGAGAACGTAATCACTGAGGAATTCTTACTTCCACATGAACTCTATCAAGATATATACAATAAACCAAAAGCATGGATCAAGACGCATAATGGTTTTGCTTTGCCTCTGATGGGATCGATCACCTTACCTTTGCAACTAGGACTAAAAATATTAGATATCTCATTCTCCATCATCCTACAATCAAACCAATTTCATGTGAAGCTAGGCTATCCATGGCTTCGCTCCATGAATGTGGTCCCTTTAGTTGTACATAAATTCTTTAAGTTTCCCTTTGAAAATAAAATTTTCAGCATACATCGTAGTGGCTTCAACCCTTTGTCCTCTCATGGAAACTTTTCATTAGATTTCTTTTCACTCGAGCCTATAGAACCTGTCAAACCATGGGAACACTTCTTTTTCAAGTCCTATCAAAAGTTCAAGGCAAAGAAAATAGCAGAATTATCCCTCTGAAACTTGCCTTCACCCACCACTGAGCCTGCCATCATTGATGAAACCATGATTGAACGTAAAGAAATTCCAAATAATGAAGACCATCCTAAGAAAAAACATTCATCTCCTTCCTAAAAAATCCCAAGAGATAACAAAAAAACCCCATCAGGCATCCTAGAATTTCAAACAAGTTTACAAAGTTAAAGAGAAAGTGGTTGAACAACCTCCTAAATTTACTTCCATTCCTCCCCTCAAGGAAGAAAAGAATCCTATGGTTGATCAACTTGATCCTACATAGACACAACTTGAAAACCAAACTAAAATAAATAGAGGTGTTGTTGGTGTTAATTCCAGTATAGCTAAAGAATCTCTAAAGAGTAGCCAACTCCAATGTTCAAGACCCTTAAAATGAATGGCCAACTGACAAGATTATGTCAAAGACAAAATCTTCTACACTTTAGGCTCTGTGCAACCAAGCAGGGTGTTCCTAAGAGATATTTAACTTTCCAATCTCAATGAATGACAAATTAAATCACATATCAATTCCTTTCATTGGTAAATAACGTAATTCACTCAAAGGTTGGCTAATTTATAAGAAAATATCCATTAATCTACTAGGAACTAGGAGATACCTCACTTACATGCTTCATTGTAAATGAATTTTTAAGAGATTAATATTCTAACCCTATGTCTATGGTTGAATGTTTTATTATTTCTCAAATGACGAATTCCATGACAAATAGACTAGTGTCTTCATCAATTGGGTGATGGAGTCATGCACATTACAATCTGTTATGCAGAAATTCATTAAATCTGATAACTATGGACTATTACCATAAGGACTTGCATTATAGAAACTCTCTACACATAATACATCACTTACCAAATTCTCAGTAAATCATTACAAATACATGACTTGATTTAATCATTTAATCGATTCATTGAGCCAAAGAAGAAATAAAGGCATGCATTCAAATGAAACATTTGAAGATGAACAAAATATACTTGATATTATATTCAAAACTTGCAAATGATTTATAGAGAAGAGAAAATGCACTATGTATGGAATTTTCTTTCGATATCAGTAATTTCTACAAAACCCATTAATATTTTCGTATGCACAATTCATGACCAAGAAAATTCTACTATCCTATCTTCAGGTATTCTTCTATTTTTTTACCCTATTCCTATAAGACCTAGAGACTCAAAAGATTAGAACCATTTGCAAGTGAGCCCCGAATTCCCTTTTATAGAATAAGGGAGTAGACAAGCTTCTAGCTCGAAATGCAGCCACAATAACAAAAATTTCATTTCACCAAATTTTAGCTTCATTTCAAAATATCCCCACATGATCATTCTATTGAAATGGGGAAAATAAAATTGTTGCAGCCGCCATGTTAAATAAAAAAAGTGTTGCCAAAATTCCTTTACTTCCATGTAAGTGGGAAGATCGACCCCCAAACCACTATGAGGACACATAGTCAGCACCCAACGTTCCAAAAGGTTGCCATGCACGTAGAGAGAGAAAATGATCACCACAAAAATCATTAATCAACACAAAATTTTAACCACCACCACCAACTTTTCATTAACCAGAAACCTTTTTACCAACAACATGCATCCCACAGTACACACGATCACTTCGCATTGTAGAAAGGGTTGGGGATGAAACCTTAACATCAACTTTACCTTTGTCCTGTTTCAACATGACGCCATCTCATCCACTCAGATTTCTAATAGGTAGAGGAGGGATAGATAACACCTCTACCTTAGGGGATAGAGAAAGGCCCAAGGTCACAAGTTACTAGTCATAACTTGAGTTCATCTCTATTTCACTATCATATGATCTATTAATAACATCAATAGGAGAGTTCTTCCAACCGAAGGAGCCACAACCATACCTAATTTTCCTCTGCACTCTATAGGATGGCCCAAAATCTCCCTTCTCTTTCGTTCCCATTACCTCTGAGCTCATAGCCAAGGCTTTTAGTCACTTGTTGCCTCTGGTAATCATGGGTGTAACTTCCTCACCATGGACACTCCTATGAACACTTTGTTTAAGCTCTAGGTCTACTTCTTGGGACTCCTATAGCTTGAGTCTAGTAGACCTCCACATTGGGATAGATAGGGTACCAACCTTACTCTTTTTGCTACAAGAATGTATACACTCGAACTTCAGCTCTCTTCACAAATTTGAGGACTTGAAAACTTAATTGCTATGGTGAAAATAGAAACTCACCACTTATATTTATTGAGCAACATGATGATAGCGATCATCAATGCTTAATGAAAAACACATGCGCACACTACTCAATTCATTGGAAACTATATTGTCACCCTTTAATTCCTAATTGCATGGAAATCAACAGATCATACTTCATGATTGTCGGCATTTAGGTTTTCACACGCACGGAGATCAATTTGATCACACCTGCAGTGATTAGATCATTAATTCCCAATAGTTGTAGAATGAAATAGATATCACATGTCATTTTCCAACTTTGAATATCGACTATTGATCTTATGACGAGATGGCAGATCAGATGGTTGAGTCTGGGTTGACCAAGTTTGAAATCTAGTGGTACTTCACTGATTTATCCTTGACCAATGGCGTTAACCCACCTTGGATGAAAACTTCTCTATCAACAAGCTCCATGCATTTCATAAATTGAGTGGTTTGATCCATGTGTCGAGATCTCGTTGATCTTGTGGCTTTTAATGAGCACTTACATTCTCCTAGCGAGCCAGTAGGGAATGATAGAGATTATCCTTGGCATTTGATCTCAGTCATCAACTTACAACCATGGGCAATAAGGAAGGTAGTGGATAATGGGCCCTATGTCTATATGAGGACACACGTCATTATCTCACTTTTCTCACACTAAATAACCGGCTAACACTTCGCATTTGTGAGCTAGTGAGGTACGGTCAAGATCTTTTCCCACAACCTCGAATCTCAGAAATATGCACACATGTCATGATTAGCATTTAATATAGGGCCTTGGTTAGGTTGACGGTGGCATGAACCTCATAGGTTAATGACTTAAGCTTAAGTCATTCAGGAAAAATTAAAACCCAACTTAGGAAATAGTTAAGGTTGATGAGCCAACTGGGTGATTGATGCTCTTCACCAAAGGGGCCGGTAGGAAAATGCATACAATGGCTCAAGAGATGACTTAAGGAACTGAAAACTGGTAGGATAGGTGAACGTGTGATTAAGGCTTGAATTATTCAAAGGAGAAACCCTACTCACGCATGAGTACAAGGGTTTTGATTGCCAACAGGGTCCATAGGCTACTTAAAAATTAGAAAAATTTTGGAAGCTCCATTAGTGGCTCATGCTCAGGGATGTACACCCCTAGTGGGTATAGCGAGAAATAAAATCTCAGGTTTAAGCAGACTAGAGAAGAAAACCCAAAAAAATGAGCTTACTTGGACAAGGAAAGCATAAACAATAGAAAAAAAACAAACCATAGCACCCTATGTACACTATTTACAAATATACATTGCAATTCACTTCCATAAATTGGAGGCCCCTATGGCCCCCAAAACTCAGGGACAATTCTTTCCTTGGTCAAAGACTTTGGCCTATTTTATCGGCAGTGGGTCCACATGAACATTGTGCATTTCCAAGCTACCAACACCATCACAATCAATATTGTCTATGATACTTGAAGCAACATTGTTGGGTATGTCCAGGATCATCATAGAAAAAAAAGGCCCTTAAGTGGCAAAAAATTCAGAAAAATCAGTGTTGGGCAACTTGACATAAAAATTTGAATAAGTTTTCTATATTATTTCAAAAATATGTAAGAATATAATCTGTAGAAAATTGAATTTAGTTTCCAAACTACTAGGTTTATTTAAAAATAAATAAAATCTATTTGGTGAAAATTTTAAATTTCAATGCAGTAGTACTTAAATTTCAGGGAAAAATAAGAAGTAGGTGTCTGTCTGACCACCCTAACCATATTAAAATGATAATATTTTTTTATAAGATTTTATATATAAGTAGAGGACTCGTTTCTGGATGTGATGCATATTTTTTTTAATTTTTTTCCAAGTAAATAATTAATTATGAATTTTTTATTACAAATTTAAAAAAATATAAAAACTCGTATGTCTGACCACCTTAACTTGGTCAAAACTTCATGAAATTTATTTTTTATTTTTTAATCCTATAGTATGTGAAGCATAGAATGTGACACATGTTTCAGATTCAAAAAATGTGATATTGTTTGAAAGTTATAGATGTTTTTCAATCAGCCTATCAATCAAGACTTTAGTCGTAATTCTAATAGAAAATGAATAATAATTATTTATTAAATTCATATTAAAGCATAATTTATATTGGTGGAAATCTGAGAATCGACTCTAAAAACCCTTTTCATTTCATTAATTTTGGGTAAAAAAAAGTCATTAGCCACATACCCCACAAATACCCATAATTTTGCCACTTTTTGGCCCATCATGATCCTACACATACCCTACTATACTTATCCCTCCCCATCATAGGTTCATCAAACTAAACTGAGAAAGTAAAACTTTTATATTCTACACCATGATGAAGTGTAAAATCATATCCCAATTATCCATCAAATTGGAAAGCCTCATAAGAACTTTGGCTTATACTTGGCCAATCTTTCACAAGATCAGGGAAAAGAAAAAAAGAATGAGGTATATCTTTCATCTTCTTGTCACAAGTATAGTCCTTAAGGGGTGAAAGAAGTTCCATAATAAGATCCATGAGGTAAGGAGCATCTACAAAAAATGCAACTACAACTTTATACTGACCAGCAATATTCCATTGATTATCTACACCTTCAAATTGTTCATCATATGGATCAAATAACTATGCAATGTTAATATATTTCTCTTCTTCAACATAACATGATGTTATTTGAGCATTCATGCATTTAGCCTAATTTTCCTTTTGATCACTGAGGAGAGAACCTTCTTTAATGTCATGACCCACATTGTCATGTAAAACATGAGGGGGTGATAATTCAACCATCTTTTCAAGCACATGGCCAGTTACTATAGGAGAGTCATCATAAGCATCTATATCTCCTTTGATAGTAGTGCCACATTCAAAGTTTCCATCAAAATATTTATCTTCCTCATTATATGAGACACTATCACAATTAGGTATTAGCATATGTGAATCAACATTTGAGTGCTTATCACTAATAACTTGCTCAACCACATGTCGATAAACTATTTTTGTAGTGTTTGTGTCATCAGATCTTTCATTCAATTGGCAGAAAATGAAGTCAGGGTTGACATCTTCAATGGTAATGTCATCTCGACCCCTATTTTATCATTCCCAACATATGTACTAGCAGTTTCTGCCAAGTATTCACCAAGATTTCCTTCAAAAATAGGATTACTTCTACACCCAAAAGAATAATCATTTGTAACCTCACTATCGGATGAAAATTCATCAAACAAAGGATTATGCCATACCTTCAAGATAATTGGATGTATCTCATCATTCTTATCATCAAGATCCTAATAATTTTGATCTTTCATGCATTCAAAATCAGTGTAGTCACTTTAGGAACATAGAGAAACATTCTTAACATCCTCCTCATTATTTGCATTCACAATAATTGACCCATATTCAGAGAGTTCTTCACATGAAGAGAATTGCTCACTACCCAGGAAACACACACCTTCAAGACTATTAACATATCCCCTACTAGAAGCAAGGGATTCCATCTCAACTTCATAAGAAGAGTCATACTCAATTGAAGACTGTCCAGATTCAATCTAATCACTTTGATCCCTCATTTGTGCCCTAACATGGGAACCGAGTATATTCCCATCATTGAATGACATTGGGTCAATCCTGGTAGAATCCATTTGTGAAGTTTCATCATTCACCTCTTGTGTTTTCTCATAGCTCATGATGTCACAGGGAAGATAATTAGGTATGACCTCCTTAGTCTCACACTTTATCCCTTCATCCTCTTCATTACTGCATGCACTTGCCTCTATGTTTCTTGTGAAAAAACAACATTCAACAACCAATTGTACAGATTTTGATCTTCTCCTTGATCTATCAGTCTTAGTCTCTGATCCTCCTCAATGTGGCAACTATTACACGCATTTTGGGAAACAATTAGGGGCATATGACCATGTTCAAAATCTTCCACAATGTTTATCCAATCCACTACTTGATCAATACTCTGAGGCTTCAAGTTTTAAGGCCATTGGCTTTATCCTGATATGTAGGCTTCACAAAACAAATTAATACACATTAACTCACTAGGCCTAAAACTCTTGGGTACTTCCATTAGAAAATAAAAAATATTGAAAACAAGTCATAAGGTGACTCATTTACATGTCTCTTCATTTCATACAACTTTCCAATAGAGGAAATCAAGTCAGTCCTTCCTATCCTTGGTTGGTGTGAAGTTGATGGTCCCTCATGCTCTACATCTTTGGGGAGTAATGTAGATATGCCCTCTAAAATTTCTTCTCCCTATCAAACACCTTTATTTCTTGTTTTACTTGTCTCAATTGCTTGAATTTTACTAGAGCTAGTTATGCTAGTCATTCCATGTCCCCTCATGATTGAGTACTTCAAGTTATTCTCAATATTCACAACCTCTTGGTAGGCTTGATGTAAGGTAGTAGGCTCTTTATCCCTTAGTAAGAAGCTCATCTTTCTATAAAATGCTCCCAAATATACAACTAAACAATCTGCATCATTTGGTCTCAAGTGTTCAGGGATTTCCCTTATGACCTTGGAAAATCTAAGGTTGAAAGCTAGGACTAATTCCCCTTCATCCTTGGAGATTTCCATGAAATTTCTCTTTGCAATACTTGGATTAATTCTCTCACCAAATTGCTCCATGAAAACCACCCTAAGTTTGTTCCAATAGTGTACAAAATCCATTGGAAAAAAGGAGAACCAGTCTCTTGTATATCCTTTCAAGGACTGAACAAGTAACTTCATAACCACAACTTCAAAATCTACCTCATAATCACCCATCACATCAACAAATTCTTGTGCATGCTTACTTATTGATTCTGACTTCTCACCACTGAAATTTGGTATTTTATCCCTAATCTTTGGTGGTACAATATTTGGGTAACCAAAAATATTGTCAAAGCTTATGGCCTTGTACCTATCAGTACTAAAACTTCCTTGGTATGACAATGACTGCTCATTGTGTATGCCTTTGTCCATATTTATACCAGGTAGTATAAAGTGACAAATTACCCCTAATTCTTGAAAAGGAACTTATGCACAATTATATAATATTACTTTGATTCCTTTTACAAATATGATCTTGACCTTCTAGCATATGTATTCCTTACAAATGTTTCCTAAGATCTAACAATATAACATGCCTCTTTTATCATAATGCATTAATTTCAACTTATACACAAAAGCATGGTAAAATACCCCAAATATTCCCTCATTTAGTGCTAATTAACCTATTAGGGAATCATTTACATCTTGAGCACTGGAAATTTATCCTGATCTACCCATAATATGCTTAAATTTCATCAAATTCTATAAAAATACCTAGTAATTTGCAGTAGCGGAGTGCTCTTTACCTTTAAAACTATAGATATGAGAAATTGATGTATACTTTATTAGGTTCTTTTGAGTCAGAGTCGCCACCTCCTTCTAGAGGACTAAACTTCAAATGCGATGAAGTTTCTTTTTTAATAGGACACGTTCTAGGCTATCTTCCACAGAGGATTCATGTTCAGATCCTTCAATGTCTACTGCACTTTGATTGTATAACAGGTTCAAGAATTTGCTACTATCTGAACAAGATATTCAGATTCACATCACCATTTGACTTTTCATTTTGTATTTGTTCTTGGAGAATGAGAATATCCCCAACAAACTCACCATTTTGTTGGTGTTAATTCTAGTACACTTAAGGAATCTCTAAAGAGTAGCCAACTCCCATGTTCAAGACCCTTAAAATGAATGGCCAACTGAAAAGATTATGTCCAATACCATAATCTTCTACACTTTAGTCTCTGTGCAACCAAGGATGGTGTTCCTAAGAGATATTTAACTTTCCAATCTCAATGAATGACAAATTAAATCATAGATCAATTCTTTTCATTGGTAAATAACATAATTCACTCAAAGGTTGGCTAATTTTCAAGCAAATATCCATTAATCTACCAGGAACTAGGAGATACCTCACATACATGCTTCATTGTAAATTAATTTTTAAGAGATTAATATTCTAACCCTGATTCTATGGTCAAATTTTTTATTATTACTCAAATGACGAATTCCATGACAAATAGACTAGTGTCTTCATCAATTGGGCGATGGAGTCATGCACATTACAATCTGTTATGCAAAAAATCTTTAAATATGATAACTATGGACTATTCCCATAAGGACTTGCATTATGGTAACTCTCTGCACATAATACATCACTTCTTACCAAATTCTTAGTAAAACATTACAAATCCATGACCTGATTTAATCATTTAATTGATTCATTGAGCCAAAGAAGAAATAAAGGCATGCATTCAAATGAAACATTTGAAGATGAATGAAATATACTTGATATTATATTAAAAACTTGCAAATGATTTACAGAGAAGAGAAAATGAACTATGTATGGAATTTTCTTTTGATATCAGTAATTTCTACAAAACACATTAAGATTTCGTATGCACAATTCATGACCAAGACAATTCTACTATCCCATCTTCAAGTATTCTTCTATTTTTTTACCCTATTCCTATAAGACCTGGAGACTCAAAAGATTAGAACCCTTTGAAAGTGAGCCCTAAAATCCCTTTTATAGAACAAGGGAGCAAACAAGCTTTAGGCTCGAAATGTAGCCACAATAACAAAAATTTCATTTCACCAAATTTCAACTTCACTTCAAAATATCTCCACATGATCATTCTATTGAAACGAGGAAAATAAAATTGCTGTAGCTGCCATGAGAAATAAATAAAGTTCTTCCAAAATTCCTCGACTACCATGTAAGTAGGAAGATCGACCACCAAACCACCACGAGGACACACAATGAACACCCAATGTTCCAAAAGGTTTCCACACACATAGAGAGAGAAAATGACCACCACATAAATCATTAATCAACACAAAAAATTTCTCACCACCACCAGCTTTTCATTAACTAGAAACCTTTTTACCAGCAACACGCATCACATGATACACATAGCTGCTTTGTGTTGTAGCAATGGTTGGGGATGAAACCTCAACCTTAGATTTAACTTTTTCCTATTTCAACATGGTGCCATCTCATCCACTCGGAGTTCTGACAGCTAGAGGAGGGATAGATAACACCTCTGCCTCAAGGGATAGAGCTTGGCCCAAGGTCGTGAGGTACTGACCGTAACTTGAGTTTGCCTCTATTTTCTTGTTGGATGAGCTGTCAGTAACATCAATAGGAGAGTTCTACTGGCCGAAGGAGCCATGACCATACCTAATTTTCCTTTGCACTCTGTAGGATGGCCCAACATCTCCCTTCTCTTTCGTTCCCATGACCTTTGAGCTCACAGCCTGAGCTTTTAGTCGGTTGTTGCATCTATTAATCACGGGTGCAAGTTATTCACCATGGATACTCCTATGAACACTTTGTGTAATCTCTAGGTCTACTTCATGGGACTCTTACAACCTAAGTGTAACAAACCTCCACATTGGGACATATGGGTACCAACCTTACTCATTCTACTACAAGAAGGTATACACTCAAAATTTGGCTCTCTGCACAAATTTGAGGATTTGAAAACTTAATTGCTCTGGTGAAAATATCAACTCACCACTTCTATTTATTGAGCAACATGATGATATTGATCATCAATGCTCAATGAAAAAAACACATGCAAACTGGGCAATTCATTGGCATGCGTATTTTCACCCTTTAATTCCCAATTGCATGGAAATCTATAGATCATACTTCATGATTGTCGACATTTAAGTTTTTGCATGCATGGGGATCAATTTGATTGCAACTGCAAAGAGTAGATCATTAATTCCCACTAGTTGTAGAATGAAACAACTATCACGTGTTGTTTTCCAACTTTGAATATCGATTGTTGATCTCATGACTAGATGGAAGATTAGACGACTAAGTTTGGGTTGACGAACTTTAAAATCTAGTGGTACTTCACTAATTTATGCTCGGCCAATGGTGTTAACCCACCTTGGATGACAACTTCTCCATCAACAAGCTCCATGCATTTCATAAACTGAGTGGTTTGATCCACATGTCGATATCTCGCTAATCTCACGGCTTTTAATAAGTGTTAACTTTCTCCCAGTGAGCTAGCAAGGAATGATAGAGATTATCCCTGGCATTTGATCTCAGTCATTGGAAGAGAACCATGGTAAATAAGCAAGGTAGTTGAGAATGGTCCCTACGTTCATATGATCACACGTGTCATCATCTCATTGTTCTCGCACTAAATAACCGGCCGAAACTTTGCATCTATCAGCTAGCGGGGTTTGGTAAGGATCTCTTGCCACAACCTCAAATCTCATAAATTGAGACACACGACACAGTTAGCATTTAATAAAGGGCCTTGGTTAGGCCGACAAGGACATGACCCTCACAGGCTGATGAATTAAGCTTAAGTCAGTGAGGAAAAATTAAAACCCAACTTAGAAAAAAATTAAGGTCAATGAGTTGATTGGGTGATCGGCGCTCTTTACCAAAGGGGCTAGTAGGTAAATGCATACAATGGCTCGAGAGATGACTTAAGGAACCCAAAACTGGAAGGGAAAGTCAACATGTGATTAGAAGGCTTAAATGCTTCAAAGGAAAAACCCAACTCATAGATGAGGACAAGGGTTTTGATTTCCAACAAGGTCCATAGGCTGCTTAAAAATTAGCAAATTTTTGGAAGGTCCATCAGGTACTAGAGAGCATAGGCATATATTTCATGCCCTTTCTCATAGGTTAAATGAATAAATCAAAAAAGAAAATCAAAACCCAAACTTGACTGAAGCAATGCACAATGAGTCTACCCTTTTCTTGAAAAAAAAAGATCCTATAGTGCGACAAGAGCTAAACCCTTCTTTGGACATTATCATTCAACCTCCTGTTGTGATTAATTTAGAGGATGATGAGGAGATTACTAAAATTGATGAGGAAGTGCATAATGAAATGAATACATTATTTTCTTCTTCCATGAGCTCACACGATAATTCTCCTAGGAAGAGTGTTGAACTTGGTAATGACCCTAGTTTGACACTTTCTATTGTCCCTTTAGCTAGTTTTCCACCTTCGACATACAATGAATATAATTGGGACATGAATGAACTACTTTAGGTTGACTCACATGGGCCTTACTAGTCTTTTACATTATTTATTTTTCATTTTCTTTTTTTTTTGATTGCATGTGTGTGATGTGATCCTCTATGGTGTTCTATTTGATTTTCTCTCTCTCTTTATGACATTCCTCTATTTTTACCATCATTCTTCTCTATGTCATACATCCTTTTGCTTTTGCTTTTATCTCTTCTTTGTCTTGTTTTTCCCTTTTGGGGATGATGCAAGGCATTGAGACATTCATGTCTCTTCCATGTTGACCCAAAAGCTTTCCCTTTCTTTTCCTTGTCTTGTGTTTTCCTTTTGGGGATGAGGCAAGACATCAATACATTCATGTCTCTTCTAGGTTGACCCGAAAGGCTATATTCTTTTTTTCCCTCTCTTTGTGTCATTATTCTAGTTCTATGAGTATTTAGGGAATGATAAAAGTTTTGAGTTATCTTAAAAAAATTGTAGCAAGAACATACTAACCCCAAATCCATAGATTCCTTATGTGTTTTGTGTTTTCATTTTGGGAGAACCCCTCCTTTTTCTCTTTTCCTTTGCATGATGTAGCCTTATTTGGAAACATGTGACTTGGCATAGGGCTTTCCAAGTTTCTCTCATGTCTTCTTTATTATTAGCATTTTTTATTTTCTACTTTAAAGTAACTACTCATAGTATTGTATTTAGCAAGTTCTTTAAAGTGGGGGCATACATTGGCATTATTCTTTTTCTTTTTTTCTTTTTCATGTTTCATGGTGTAGTATGTGATGTGTTTTTCACTTTTTTGTTGACATTGGGTGTGATGTCCCTCAAGAGCATTATTTATCTTAGAATATTATATTCCTCTTAGTGGCTTGATGCAATGCATTGCATCCCCTATGTTGTGAATATTCCATTCTTTGATTGGTCCTCTCTTGGAGACATTAGGCACAATGTTCCATAAGTTAAGACCTCGCATGAATTAAGCAAGAATCCTTTGAACATTCCTTATTGTTACATTTGTATTTTAAGTTATATGGCCACCTTGCATTACACACTTTGCATTCTTGTGAAGCCATCTTGGTTGTTCATGAGTTCCAAGAATAAGAAGCTTTGCTTTCCTCATGAAGCTTGAAGTTCATTGTTTGTTCATGAGCTCCAAGAATATAAAGTTTTTCTTGCCTCATGAAGCTTGAAGGTGATTTTTACGTGGCTCCTTATCAAAGTTATCAGGAGGTATAACTTTGATATGGTTTGTTGGGAATCTCAACTGAGGCCTGACTTTCCCATAGACACTCGTGTGTGAGTGTGAGCACATACCAGTCATTTGTGTAGGTGTCTCACCTCTTTCGGATCCTCATCCAGTGGACAACTTGAAATTTTGTTGCCTCAGAGTGAGCATGCATTTTCTAAAGAAACAACCTAGATTTGATCCACATCATGATGGACAAATAGTCGAAGCTTGATCCACCCCACTTTTTATTTTTCTTTTCCTCTTTGCTAGTGTATGCTTGTGCCTTTATGATGCTCTCTATATAATTTTCATGTGTTTTCTTTTGTGTCTATGTTGGTTTTCCATGGGATCTTGATCCCGGGGGCTTGATCACCTCTCTTGATTCTTGTCATCCTATCTTACTGGAATTAGTACATTTGGACCCCTCTTGATGCGAATTCGTCTACTTTAGTGAGAATTTGAAGCAAGTTCATCCTCTCACTAAAGTGGGGGCTAAATGTAGTGTCAAAAAATGTCATCAGTGAAATTTTCACACTTTCTTGGGCCCTCCTTGTAAAATTGAGCTTAATGTCACCTTGACTTAGTGTTTCAATGTGATTAACACACTAACATTAGGTATTGGGCCCTTGTGAATAAAAATACTACCTTATTTAGGGTGTTATAAAGTGTTGTAAAACACTTTCACACTTTTCTAGGGTTGTCATTAATAATTGAGCTTCTTTATGCTTTAATTGGCCTTATTTTCCATCCACAAGCCTTATTTAATGCATCTTTTTGAGGATAATCTTGACACAAGGAAACATCCAATCATAATTTAGGAGATTTTTAGGTTGTGTGCCCTAGATTTGGTGGTTTGGGTCTCATACGCCACCTTGGGTGTATGAGTCCCACCTAGGGTATTGGGTCTCGATCCTAATTTTATACCTTTCTAAGAATTTTTGAATTTGGTCGCATAAATTATGCCTGATGGGACTCATATGCCACCTTGGACGTATGAGTCCCATGTGACCAAAAATTAAAATTAATTCAAATTCTTGGTAGGATTTTATCCTCCTAGATCTAATGTCAGCTTGTAGTGTTGTAATTTTAGGAATTTTTGTATAATTAATTATAAATACAAGGCTATTTCTCCCATTTTATCCTAACAAGCAATCAAGTGACCTAGCAAGTTGAATGAGCACTCTTATAGAAAATTGGAGTTCACAAGAGCATTCAAGAGATTTCAATGGTAAATTATCAAGCATTTTAGATCATTATTCAAGCATCAAGCATCATGTCAAAGTCTTCATGCATCATGTTTGTCTTTGACCTAACAATTGTGATGTAGGGTTTCATGATTCAAGCTACCATTTCACTCAAGATATATCACATTCAAGCAAGATTCAAGGTCTACATCCATTGGAGCCATCTCATGCATGTTTGCAGCCTCTTATTGCTAGGGTTAGGTGAGTTGCAACATCTTATTTTGTTCATTCATCATTATCCATTCCTATTTCATTTCATTTCAAGGTTTGATTAGCAAAATGGGGTTTGACCAAGGTAAACCCCTATCCACTAACAAAAAAAAAAATTCCTTCTCTTTAATGTGTGATTTGTAGGTTTAGGTTGAAGGCACATTGAGGAGAATGTTTGGAGAAAGTTGTCAAAGTTGTCAACTTGCATTGGAGATACTTGGAAGACTTCTACAAGTTGCAAATCAGGGTTTCAAATCTAGAAATCATTTAGGAACTATAGAGAAGACCTTGAAGACCAAACTTAGAGTTTGAAGGTTCAAAAAATCGTAACTAGATTGATACGCTAGTTCTAGCATATGCGTCCCTATTTAGGTCAATTTTCAAGTTTTTGCAGATTTATACACCTATTTGCCAGATTCTTGTTCCTATACAGAAACCAAGATTTGGGACTGATTCACCTAGCCTAGTGTATGAGTCCCAATCAACATTAAAGTCACCATTTTTAGCAATTTAGACCTCTTTAGATTTCTAGGTGCACACATTTCATCTTATAGGTTGTTATTCTATTTTTCATGCACTTTTAGCTCATTTAGTGGGATATTGTTGTAAGGAAAGTAAAGGTGCGGAAACAACTTTCCTAATGTCAAAACCACAGGGAAGAATGCAAACAGTACTTCTAATTTCCAAATTACAATCCAATTAAGACACACATGAAAGATTTACATAAATAGAAAAATACACGAAGACAAATGAACACTAGATTTATGTGGGAAACCCTTTCGGGAAAAAACCCACCACACCAAGGCGAATCTCTTTGTATTTTAGTAACCAACAAATTACATACAATGCAGAGACACAACTCTCTGGTATCAGTTTTACAGTTGCTTCATTCACTGTTCAGTTTATTATAGAAAAATAACTCTCATAGATTCGATGACCCTCTATCTCATAATGATTCTCTCGAATCTTACCACCCGCTGATTTTATCCTCTTGTTTATCCTTATCTATAATTGCCCATTGTAGAAAGTTTCCATTCCTATGTACATTTTTCCTTACATATAGTTTAGCTCCAACGTCACAACTATTGCAAAAATCCAACCGCCAACCATTTGAATTTCACTTCCTCTAATTGGTCCATGAGACACCACATAGGATAGTCATCACTCGGTCAAGGGCATTCAACCTGTGTTGGCATGTCAGTGAGACACTAACTGTGTCTCCCCAATGCCACAAAGTCAACATTCGATATCACCAAGAGTCCTTACTATCGAAAAGAGGTTACACCGCATCCAGAAAGCTATCGCTAAGACTTTGCCTTGTCGCCAAGACCTCATACCAATGATCATCACTTGTATTGCTATCACTAGGACTTATCGCTATCGGTGAGACATTACACCAAAGCTCCAAAGTCACATCAAAATGTACTACCATTGGCAAGACTTACCGCTATCGCCAAGAGGTCATAGTGAACACAACATGTCACCTCAAAGACCATACACTATCGGCGAGACCAACACCCATCGCCAAGAGTTCACACTGAAGCCTTACATTACCTCGAAGACCATAAACAATCAGTGAGACTTCAATAGTTGTTGAGAGGTCTTACCGAGTGTTCAAGACTATCCCTAATGACTCCTAGTGAATCGCTATCAGTGAGACAACCCTCCATCGCTAGGACTTCATGTCAAAGAAAATGTGTTACACCGATGACTCCAGTCGCTATGATTCTCTTTGACATCTGCTAGGCACCCGATAACAAGCTCATGTAGCTCTGTCGGCAAGACATTCCATATCAGTAAGACTATATACCAACAATAAACCTTTTGGCCAAATCTCCCTAATAACTGCGAGTGTATAACCATCGGTGAGAGAATGAACTGTCGGCAAGAGATCTTACCGAGTCTCCATGTCATAGTGTTAGGTCCATTCGGCAAGACTGAAACAAGGTCATAGCGACCAGAGCATTTCAACAAGGATTCAAAATAGCTAGTCGGCCAAACATTAGTAATTTCACACCGAATTTTCCCTTTCCAAAAATCTCCCACTTGACGAAGATCTTACTGAAACCTCCAGGGAATAATAAAACTACTAAAATTCATGGGCCTTGAGGCCCTTCGAATTGGTACACCACCTGAACTTATCTGTGCTTAATAGCTTCTTCAATGCATCTACAACATTCTCCAGAGTATCCACTTTCTCCAAAGAGACCTTCCCATCCTCCACCATATCTTGTACAAAGTGATACTATACATCTATATGTTTCGTCCTGGCATGGAAAGTAGGATTTTTTGCCAAACATATAGCACTCTGACTGTCACAGTATATAGTAATTATTTCTGCATCATAACCAATGTTAGAAAAAAAATGTTTTAACCAGATTGCTTATTTATAGGCATGTGTAGCTGCCATGTATTCTACCTCTGTAGTGGAAAAAGTGACTAGAGCCTATCGCTTGCTCATCCAACTCACTGCACCACCATTCATCATGAAAATATATCCACTGGTGGATCTCCTACTGTCAATGTCCCCTACCCAATCATAATCCACATAACCTCGAATACTAAGAGTCCTATGTGATTCAACCAAGTTCCCATGGTAACACAAAGCATAGTTTGAAGTTCCCTTTAGATATCTAACCACTCTCTTCACAGCATCCCAATGTGTCCTTCCAAGATTTTCCATAAACTGATTAAGTACTCCCACTGCTTGGGAAATGCCTAGCCTTGTACAAACCATTGCATAGATAAGGCTACCAACCGCACTAGCATATGACAAACTAGTCATGTCCTCCATCTCAGTAGGAGATTTTGGACAGTCTTCAATAGATAGCTTCTTTCCCTGCAAAACTGGAACAACTAGCTACTTGCAATCAGTCATGCAAAATCTCTTTAGAACAGTCTTGATATACTCACTCTGACTGAGCCACAATTTTCTATTCTTCCTATCCCTAGTTATTTCCATTCCCAGAATATACCTAGCTACACCAAGATATTTCATTTAGAACTTTGCATACAGCTGAGACTTAAGATCAGAAATCATTAACTTAATATTTCATATGAACAACATATCATCAACATAGAGAGCAATAATAAGGACTTGATCACTTTCATCTTTGTAATATACACAATGATCAGATTTTGATATTACAAATCCCAATGACAAAACAAACATGTCAAACTTTTGGTACCACGTTCTAAGAGACTGTTTTAAACCATACAGAGATTTGTTCAACTTGCAAACTAGTATTTCTTTACCTTATTTCAAAAAGTGCTCCAGCTGGGACATATAAATTTCTTCTTCAAATCACCATGAAGAAACACTATCTTCACATCCATCTATTCAATCTCTAAGTCATACGAAGCTGCAAGTGACAAAAGAAATCTAATAAATTTCAGCTTAGCTACATGAGAAAAGATTTCTCCACATTAAATTCCCTCTACCTGGGAATAACCTTTTGCAATCAACCTTGCTTTATATTTTTCTACACTACCATCCAGACCAATTTTCTTTTTAAATACCCATTTCCATCCCACAACTTTTTTTCCTTTAGGAAATGGCACCAAACTCCAAGTATCATTCTTTTCTAATGATGTCATTTCTTCATTCATGGCTTCCAACCAAGAGTTTGAATCAGACATTTTAAATGCCTCTTTAATAGTCTTAGGTTCATCAGTGCTAGAAATTAAATCATAGGCACAAGTAGACTCTATCAAAGAAAACCCATACCTATCAGGTTGCTTTCTTTCACGAGTTGACCTCCTCATAGGCTAAGGCTGAGGTGGTTCTTCATCTTCTTCAGAATTTTTCAGAGCTACTTGAGCTTTCCTCAGTATCAGGTACATTTTTATTTTTCAATTCCTCTTTATCTGGCGTCAGAGGAATTTTTGCTACATCCTTTTCATTTTATGATTTCTTCTCTGACTACAGATCTAATGTAGAAGGCTTTAGCTCACAAAATATAATGCTTCTGTTGTACAAAACCTTCTCAGTCTCAGGATTCCAAAGCTTGTATCCTTTTATGCCAGCACTATAGCTAATAAAAATACACTTTATAGCTTTGTTTTCCAATTTAGATCTTTTTTCAAATGGTACATATGCATATGCCTCACAGCCAAAGACATGAATATGTAATAGAGAGGGCTTATTTCCAGACCATGATTCCAAAGGCGTCTTCTCAACAAGAGAAAAGTTAGGAGAACGATTTACCAAGTAACATGTTGTAGAAAATATTTCAGCCCAAAACTTCTCCTCCAAACCAGCACTACTCAGCATACTTCATGCTCTTTCCATTACTATCTTGTTGAACCTTTCAACAACTCCATTTTGCTATGGAGTATAAGGTGTAGTCTTATGTCTTTTAATCCTATGATCTTTACAATACCTTTTGAATTCATCTGAACAAACCTCACCACCATTATCAGTCAAACATTTTATTTTCCTACTAGTCTGATTTTCTACAAGGTTTTTAAATTCCTTAAACTGATTGAACACTTTTGATTTACTTTTCAGAAAATATACAAATGCTCTTGTTGAATAATCATCAATAAATGACACATAGTATCTTGATTTAGATAAAGAAGGAACATTCACTGGACCAAACACATCAAAATGTATATAATCAAGCAAACCAGAAGATTTGTGAGGACTGGAATAAAATGAAGCGTGGTGCTGTTTACCATATATGCAATGTTCACAAAACTCGAATTCGAGGTTACAATCTTCAAGCCCCTCAACCAAGTTTTTATTTTTCAAGGTTTTTAAACCTTTCTCACCAATGTGGCCTAGCCTATGATGCCATAGCATAGTCTTTTCTGCTGGAAGTTTAACCTCCATGGACTTTACACCATCAGGAATTTTTTCCTTCTTATTTCCATGAATAGCCTTAAGTGACTTTGTAGAGACACTATTGCATTGGATAGCCAGTGCATCCAGCTTGTACAAGGTACCAATTCGAGCACCCCTAGCCAACACCATTGTGCCTCTAGTCATCTTGCAGCGATTTCCAGAGAACATCACATGCACTCCAATATCATTCAGCTTACTTACAGAAAGTGAATTACGAGCTAGACTTGATATATGCATCACATCATTGATTCCCTTCACTCTTCCATTAGGGAATTGGATTCCGACTCTTCCACGGGAAAAAATTTCCAAAGATGGATCGCTTGCTAAATACACCTTTCCACCATCATAGTTTTCATACTTTGTGAACTAGTCTTTATGAGATGTCATGTGGAAGGATGCTCCAAAATCAATTAGCCAGACATCATTAGATGCTCGCATAGCCAAAGCTTCAATGAAGGCATCTACATCACTCTAAGAAGAATCATTGTTAGAAGAGGTCTTCTTCTTCTTCTTTTTCTCCTCCTTGCAATCCTTTCGGACATGACCAAGTTGCCCAGAATTCCAACACTTCACCTTGGAATTCTTGCCAAGAGACTTTGATCTCCCTTCTGATTTTGATTTGGATTTCTTGTCCTTCTTCTTGCCTTTATCCTTCGATCTACATCTAATAACAAGAGCCTCCTTTTCCATCTTAGAAGATTTCCTCCTCTTTTCTTCTGATAACAGAAAAGAAACAACATCTTCCATCTTGAATGTGGATGTTGTACTCCCAATTGCCATCACCAGATGATCCCAAGAATCAGGCAAAGAACATAGCAACAACATGCAGTGATCTTCTTCATCTATCTTCACACCAATAGATGCTAACTGAGCAATCAACATGTTGAAAGCATTCAATTGATCAACAACAATAGCTCCATCCTGCATCTTCAAGGAGTACAACTTCTTCCTCAAGAACAACTTGTTCACCAAGGACTTGCCCTGATAAATAGCTGCCAGACTTTTCCACAAGGAAGATGCAGTCTTTTCTTCATGAACATTCAAAAGAATAGATTCTGCTAAACAAAGCCTTATCAGCCCTTTTGATTTTCTATCTGCCAGGTCCCAATCCTCTTGCTTCATGTCTTGAGGTTTTGTTCTAGACACAACATTTCAAAGATCTCGGTCCACTAACAGATCTTCCATTTTGAGTTTCCACAACTCAAAGTTGTTACCATTGAATTTCTCTATTTCCATCTTTCTGGATGTGCTTGCCATCTTAATCTATAATTAAATTTTCAGACCTCTACCAAACTCCCACTGAAAAATAATTGACACAAAAAACCCAACCCACTCACAAGGATAACACAAATGGCCAGGCTCTGATACCAATTGTAAGGAAAGCAAAGGTGCGGAAACAACTTTCCTAGCGTCAAAACCATAGGGAAGAATCCAAACAGTACTCCTAATTTCCAAATTACAATCCAATTAAGACACACATGAAAGATTAACAGAAACAGAAAAATACACAAAGACAAAGTCAAATCTCTTTGTATTTCAGTAACCAACAAATTACATACAATGCAGAGACACAACTCTCTAGTATCAGTTTTATAGTTGCTTCATTCACTATTCAATCTGTTACAGAAAAATAGCTCTCACAGATTTGATGACCCTCTATCTCAGAATGATTCTCTTGAATCTTACCACCTGCTAATTTTATCCTCTTGTTTATCCTTATCTACAATTTCCCATTGTAGAAAGTTTCCATTCCTGTGTAGATTTTTCCTTGCATACAGTTCAGCTCCAACGTTGCAATTGTTGCAAAAATCCAACTGCAACCATTTGAATTTCACTTCCTCTAATTGGTCCATGAGACACCACATAGGATAGTCATCACTCGGTCAAGGGAATTCAACCTATGTTGGCATGTCGGTGAGACATTAACTGTGTCTCCCCGATGCCACAAAGTCAACATTTGATATCTCCAAGAGTCCTTACTATTGGCAAGAGATTACACCACATCCAGAAAGCTATCGCTAAGACTTCACCTTGTCGCCAAGACCTCATACCGATGATCATCACTTGTATTGCTATCGCCAAGACTTATCACTATCGGTGAGACATCATACCGAAGCTCCAAAGTCACATTGAAATGTCCTACCATCGGCAAGACTTACTACTATTGCCGAGAGGTCACAACGAACACAACATGTCACACCAAAGACCATACACTATCGGCAAGACCAACACCCATCGCCAAGAGTTCACACTGAAGCCTTACATTACCCCGAAGACCATAAACAATTGGTGAGACTTCAATAGTCGCTGAGAGGTCTTACCAAGTGTTCAAGACTCTCCTTGATGACTCCTAGTGAATTGTTGTCGGTGAGACAACCCTCCATCTCTAATACTTCATGTTGAAGCAAATGTGTTACACTGATGACTCCAGTCGCTATAAGTCTCTCTGACATCCGCTAGGCACCCGATAACAAACACATGTAGCTCTGTCGGTGAGACATTCCATATCGGTAAGACTACATACCGACAATAAACCTTTCGGTCAAGTCTCCTTGATAACTGCGAGTGTATAACCATCGGTGAGAGAACCAACTATTGGCAAGAGATCTTACCGAGTCTCCATGTCATTGTGATAGGTCCATTTAGCAAGACTGAAACAAGATCATAGCGACCAAAGCATTTCAACAAGGATTCAAAACAACTAGTCAACCAGACATCAGTAATGTCACACCGAATTTTCCCTTCAGGAGTTACATGCCAGTAAGAATTGAGGCACATTTTCCAAAAATTGCATTATATTGTGGTTAAGCATTTCAATTTACATTGTATTTTTCTTTCCAATCCCTAGCTTGGTGGTGAACCCCTCATTAGTTTACAATAAGTCCCTAGAGTAGCCTTATTGCAAGATCTCTCTCTCCTTTGTATACTTGATGTTGAGATCTTAGGTTTGTTCTTGAATGCGAGTGTTGGATTTTTGTTGTTCTATATCCCTTCCATAGAGAAGAGAACCAAAAACTGTACTATTTACATGCATGCAAAATCCCATAAGTGTAGTGGTGGATTCGAGAACCTAAACCAAACTGGAGTGGTCGGGAAATTGCTTTTTAATTATTTTGAGATCAAGAAACCATGGTTTCAAACCCAAATAATATTTATCCCAAAATTAGGGGCCTTTCTATAGTAGCATTACTCTATCTTTTGGGAGCTCACAAGTTACATAGAAGAATCCTTTCACACAAGGGGTGATGAAGATTTTACTATCTATCCAATGCTTTAGTCTCCATTTTTTTAGTTCCAGGAAATTCAACCAAAGTATTATGGACGCAATGAATGATAGTTCTTTTTATGTAGCTTTTCTACTTCCATAGCAACATCTCTAAGATCTATTTTAGGGGAAGTCACATTCTACCTCAGAGGACCTCATTTCTCATTTATCTACTCTCCATTCGAGGGTAGGCCCATCCTTCTCAAATTCCCCTTACTACCATCGAGTTGTGCCAGAGAGGAAGTCATTTCCTTCATCCCAGCCATGCCTTTATCTTTGGAGGCTTGTAGCATGAGGTCATCCTTGAAGGAGAAAAGACCATGAAGATTTTGCATTGTTGACTAGATCTTTGCAGTAGCCACTTGATCTTCATTTGGGCTGCTCCAAGAGTATTAATACCTAAAGGTAGGGGTTTCAAAGGAGCAAACAAGATTTCAGTTATGATTTTTTTCAGCGACTCAACATGGCAACGACTATCTAGCTCCATAAATGTACCTATCCATGCAACATGCATGTTGATACATCAATGGCATGGATAGAACATAACTTCGCTTCATGGCTTCTAATAGACTTAACTCACCATTACACTCGACTTCAATGACAGTTTGCTATTTCATCGCTTCCAAAGAGCCGAACCACAGATTGTCTAGGAAAAATAGAAAGACACAAGATAAATCTACATTGTTTTCTTATTGTTTTTGTTTTTAACTGCCTTAAACCTACATAAAAGATCATCACAACAATATGCATTCTATTCATTTTTACTGATGACTATATCCTCTAAAAATTATATTCTTTTTATCAATTTGGCAAGGAGATTCCTTTGTAAAAATTGTAGAAGCTTGAAATCTCTACAAATGAATCTTGTAGTAAAAATGAATCTCTTTTTCTAGAACTATTTAACTTTGGCTTTGAGTCTTGTATACTTTTCTCCCTATCTGCATTGTGCATGTGTGAGAACTCACCATAGAGTGGAATCATTTAGGTTCTCCTCTTATTTGAAGGACTAGTCTAGGGCATGATGGGAATGTTTTCGCTCATCCTATAGGGCGAATCTCCTTTATTGTTTAGGGTGTTGGAGATTAGATGGGGTTGTCCCTCTTAGTCTCTTAGTCATTTTTGATCATTTTGGAGTCAATTTGTGTTGTATTCTTATTTATATGATCCCTAACTATTCTCCTTAGGTATGAGACCTGTAAATGGTAATATTTTTAGTTTTTGGCTAGGAATTTAGCATGTGGGTAGGACTAAAATACAAAAATGGGACTACAATGTAGATTCATGACTCTAACATGTTTTTTGGACACTTTTGTAGTTCTACAATGCTAGTGCTTTATGGGACACATGTGGAGTGATACACTAGTTTCCTTCTTAAGTGTTAGTGTCTTCCCAGTGTATTAGTGTCCTTTCTAGGTGTTTTAGTTCTCTGATGCAGTTTTGTTCCCTATTTCATTAGAAAAAAATCTTCTTTTCATTTCTTGGGGAAACTTTGTATATAAATTGAACAAAAGGGAAATGATGTGTTCCACCTTTTTGAAGATGGAACCTAGACCTATTTTACACTTTAGCTCATTAGAAACCTAGATCCCACAACAAAGTAACTCAATTGAGGGATGGTTAGGGGATTCCTAGGATGATTGGATGAGGGTTCATGATTTAATGAAGCTTCAAATGAGAAATGAAAACACTTATACAAAAACCCTAGAAACTTGAGAGCATGAAACCATATTGACAAATAGAATGAAACAAAAAAGTACCTAGAGGAGTAGAGAGGCCAAAACAAGGTATGAAAACCATAGAAATTATAGGTCTCATATTACACTAGGACTAATACACCAGGTTGTGTGTATGAGTCATGTTCTAAGGTTTTCATGGTAGAATCTAAAATTCTTTGAAAGTTGATCAAGATCTAATGACTAGTGATAAAATATTTCCTTCGGACTAATACGCCAAGTTTTAGTTTATGAGTATTGCTATAGGTTCTTTTGAGGATCTTTTTGAATCTTTCGAGCCCAAATCTAACACTATTGAATGTTGTCAAAAGGCTATATTATGGACTAAATTTCCAAGTTGGGTGAATGAGTCTAGTTCACATAAATCTGCAAAACACATATCACAAGAGAGGAAAAATATTGTTTGTTAGGTAAATGGGGGTTTACCTTGGTCAAAACCCATTTTTGTAACTAAGCCTTGGAATGAAATAGAAAAGCATGAAGGAATTATGAATGAACAAATGCATGTAACAACTCACCAAACCTTGTTGAAACCTTGGATTGCAAATCTGAAAACTAGCATGAAGTAGCCTCAATGGATGTAGATCTTGATCATGAAACTTGAATAGGATAATGTCTTGAACACTTGATTACATCTTGAATTCTACATCATCACATTAGCTCAACAACATGAACGATGCACTAAATCTTTGACATGATGAAATGAATCTTGATTGCTGCAATAATCTTCTACAAATCTTCCCTTGAATTCCTTCATGAATGCTCTAGAATACTCTATAATGCTCTTGTGAAATCTTAGTATGCTTGACTCAAATTTTCTAGGTGAAACTAAGTGAAATAGCCTTGTATTTATACTTGTTTATGCTTAATTTCTCCAAATTACAACACTACAAGGAGAATTTTGAGAATTAAAACTAAGGGCAATAAAATCCTACAAAGAATTTGAATTAAAATTTGGTCATAGGTTAAAGTGGAACTCATATGCTAGGTTGGGCATATGAGTTGCCGAGGCTTAAACCTAAGACATAGATTTCAAGAAGTGTTATATTCAATGTGACATTTGAAATCAAGTCCCAAAACTTAGGGAGGTCCCATATGCCAAAATGGGTGTATGGGTCCTAGATCCCTAAATTTGGAACACAGCCAAAAATATTGAATTATGATTTTCCATTTATTAAATGTCAGGATTATCCTTATAAAAATGCACTTAACAAGGCTTGTGGATGCAAAATAGGACCAATTAAAGCATAAATAAGCCAAATTTCAAGAGGGAGGACCTAAACTAGTGTGAAAATGTAAAGGGATACATTTTTTACAATACATTGAGCCCCCACTTTAGTGAGAGGGGGAACTTGCTTCAAAATCACACTAAAGTAGAAATACAAGAGGGGTCCTAGTGTGCCAATGTGGATGATATAGGATGACAAAGATCAAGGGGGTGGTCAAGAACCAAGGATCCAAGATCCTACGTCAAACCAACATAAGCACAAAGGGACACACACAAGGTGTATGATATGCAACATCAAGACAAGATACACGAACATATAATGCTAAAATCTTAAAGAAAGAAAAATAGAAACAAAAAAAGTGGGTGGATCAAGCCTACACAGTATATTCAACATGATGTGGACTAGGTCTTAGTTTTTTTTCCAAAAAATGCACGCTCACTTTGAGGAAACAAAACTTCAGTGTATCATAAGGTTGTGTGTTTGATTCACGCCAGCTTCACAAAAATGAAAAAAAGGGAAATGAGATGTTCTTCCTTTTGGGAGATGGAACTCAGACCTATTTCACACCTTAGTTTATTAGGAACGTAGATTCTACAACCAAGTGATTCGATTGAGGGATGGTTAGGGGATTCCTAGGATAATTAGATAGGGATTCACCATTAAATGGAGCTTCAAAGGAGAAATGCAAACACTTATGCACAAACCCTAGAAACTTGAGAGCATGAAATCAGATTGACAAACAAAATGAAACAAAAAAACTACTTGGAGTAGAGATGCCAAAACAAAGTCTGTAAACCCTAGAAATTGCTATCTCAAATTGCATTTGGACTAATTTTCCAGGTTTGGTGTATGAGTCCTATTCTAGGGTTTTTTCAGGGAAGAATATGGAATTCTCCAGAAGTTGATTAGGATCTGGTGACTAGTGATAAAATATTGCCTTGGGACTAATATGCCAGGTTCAACATATGATTCTTGCTACAAGTTTTTTTGAGGATCCTTCTAAATTTTCTGAGCTTAGATCTAACACTATTGAATGCTTCTAAAAGGCTATATCAGGGACTAAATCATTGGTTTGGTTGAATGAGTCCAATTTACGTAAATCTACAAAACACACATCATAAGAAGAAAAATGTTGTTTTTTTGGTGAATGGGGATTTTCCTTGGTTAAACCCCATTTTGGTAATTAAACCTTGGAATGAAATAGAAAAGAATGAAGGAATGATGAATGAAAAAATGCATGTAACAACTCCTCAAACCTTGTTGAAACCTTGGATTGCATGTTTGAAAACTAGCATGAGGGTGTGTGCAAGAAATTGAGTCCACTTTTTGGCCAAAAAGTGGAAGTGTTTTTCTAGATTTCAGAATTTGACATATTTGACCTTAAAATTTGAAGCACTTAGAGATGAAATCTTTAAAAAAGTCATTGATTATAAAATGTAGTGCTTGGAGTCTAGTTTCCAAATATGTAATTTATTTCAATACATAGATTGTACAAATTGAGTTCAATAGACGTTGCTATAAACCACTGTTTAAAAGTCACTTTTTTTTTACCATACCATGCATGTGTACGACATCCATATTTTGACTTAAATTATCATATTTTTCTAAATCCTTTTGGGAAAAGATTTGTGACTCACTAAAACTTGTTCTTGATACTTTTTTGTAATTTTTTATTGAATAATTTTTTTTTATTAAATTTTTAGTAGGCAGATTTGTCGTTTTGAAAATTCGTCATGTACGACATGCATAAGATGACCTAAACTTATCATTTTTTGATTTTTTTTTTAAATTGAAAAGAATTGTATGAAGTTTTTTCTCATACAATCTGTTTGTCAAAATGTTATGTTGATCAAAAGTTATTAAAATAGTAAAAGCCCTGATATTTAAAGTTTATGGACCAATTTTATTAGAAATTAATTGAAAAATATAAAAAATAATCCATTTGGAAAAAAATTACATATTTAGAATTTGCATTGTCTCATCTAAAATGGGTTTTAATTTTGTCAGAAAATTCTACAAAAAAATTCGTTAGCCATATGTCCAAAGTCGGTATTTTTCTTTGACATTGTTAGGACCTTCAACTTGCAGGTCAAACCAAGTTGAAGGCCTAGGTTCAGATTTCCAATGCTTTTCCCGAACCAAAATCCTAGGGAAAAACCCGACCACAAAGCAAATAAAAATTCAAATTTAAAAAAATGGGATCACAATTATAAAATGGGATCTTGTTTATTAATAAACAGGATCTCGTTTCATAATCGAGATCTCGTTCCTTATTCTATAATATTCAGACCATTGGGAGGAAACATGATCCTATTTTATACACAGGATCTCGTTTCCCTTCCAATGGTCCCCACATTCAATGTCGGAGAACAAGATCTTGATTATAGAACGGGATCTCAGTTTTCATAAACGAGATCCGTTTCTTTTATTTAAATATACTGCAAAAAGTAACTGTGAAGTCTACAACTTCACATGTACGGCCGACAGCAGTAAAAGTAAACTATTTTTCACGATCTATTGTATTTACAAGTGGTGAACTTGAATTTTAGTTGATTTTATCAAATGAGGCATCATCTATACCATTTTTGAAGTGGAATTGTGTTGGAACAAAAGGTCTTCAATTTCCAATATGGATTGAATTTTTCAAAGGAGGCATCAAGGAAACAAATTTTAAAGTGGAATTGTGCTAGTTTTCTACTTGTTTTGAGGAACAAAAGAGGAAGAATTTTTTCCTTTAAATAGGTATTCAACTTCCAATTTGGATTGAATATTTTGAAGTATTTAGCTATTAACATTCATTTGTACTTGAGAATTTTATAATTATGGGAGATAAAGCTCATAATAAGAGAAGGAAGACATTGAATCCTCAAGAAGTTGAAGCAAATAGAGAGAAGGAGAGACAAAGACAAAGAGAAAGAAAAATGAGAATGAAATTAATGAATGATGGTGGAGCAACCAATTCCACAACTATTGAAGATGAAAACATTGAGGATACCATGGTTGTAGATGAAGCTAATTTGCAAGGAATCAATTTGGAGAAGAATATGATTATACAAACAAGTCCTACTATGTCTTCAAATCCCTCTTTGAATGCTACGAAGAATGTTTCAATATGCACAAATCCAGGTACATCTTCAAATCCACATGTTAGTGGAATGGTAAATTTGTATGTAGAAGTTTTACAAGATGCTATACTTAATGATGTTGACATTGACAATATTCAGAGAAATGAAACTTTTATAGAATTTGTTGAAAACAAAAAAGAAAAATCTTTTGTTGCAAATGAAAATGAAAATGATCATTTTCTTGAAAATGAAAACAAAACCTGTATTTTTGATGAAAATGAAAATGAAAACCGTTTTGTTGATGAAAATGAAGATGAAAATCTAGAATGTGATGTTGAATTTAATGAAAATGCTTTTTAAAAAAAAATTGGAAGTGGTGTTTTTGATAATATTCGTGGTCAAATTTCTTGGAGGAAAATAAGAACACATGCAAATAGAATATACACCAAATTATTTTATCATAAAAAATTTGCATTTCAATTTCAACTAATGATACAATTGATGAGAATGCAAAAAATGAGGAAAGTAATGAAAAGGTTAGGCTTTTATGTTAAACCAAAAGGAAAATATCAATCATTAAAACATGTTATGTCTAATGTTGCTAGTGCCATTCAATCTATTGGGAAAAATAGTCGATCTAAAGATAAAAACGCAGCAAGAAGATCTATAACAACTGCTATAGTTAATAAAGCAACTTTGAATAAAAGAATGGTAAGCAATATTAGTGAAGTTTTAAAAATACATCCTAAAACATTACTAAGAGTGGCAAAAAGAAGATAAAGTATAGAAAATGATCCGATCAATCAATGTTGGAGTTTCAGTGGACAACGACCGAGGTCTGATATAAAATTGAATGTTGAAATTAAATCTTTGATCAAAAAGTATTGGCATGATAATACTAGGGTTTTATCTAATTCTAGAGATGTTTTCAAATTAAGGGTGGGGTCCAAATTTCAGAATCCTCACCCAAAACACCTATTAGATACAACACAAATTGAATTTTATAGAAAATTTTGTAGCGATTCAGTGTTACCTGGTAATATTAAAATAAGTCAAAGGTCTTTTGAAAAATGAAAACCCTGGTATGTAAAAATTAATAAGCAACAAATATCTTGTTGTTGTAAAATACATGTTCAATTTCATTATTTTTATGATGTTTTCCGATATATACATTGTACCTTGCATACTAACATGATTATGCAGGATTATCGTATTGATCTACCACCTGAAGCAATAAGAGAGTTTATTTTAGGTTTGTTTTGTAAAAAATCTAATGATAAATTATTTTATTTAAGTTCTTGTATTTTTGAACAATGCATTAATTGTGGAAATCTTTCATTTTTAAGAATTTTTTTGCATGAAAGTGTTGATCATGATTTTGGACAACAATTAGTAGATGTCAAAAGATTTAGGAATGTTCACTATTCTTTAAAAGATGGAAAAATAGGAAAGCATTGTGATTTAGTTACAAAAAAAGTTAGTGTGCATGCATTTATGAGTGAATTTAAGAATAAAATTTTACCAAAATATGTCATCCACTTTGAACATGCTCGATGGCTTGATGGCCAATTTTGCACATGTAGAAACACATTTCCAATTGGTACTATACTTTTAGTGGTTGATTTTGTGGAGAATTATATTCTCAATCCGCAAGAGGAAATTCAATCTCAATATTATAATTCAGTGCAAGTAGCTATGTTTGTCCATATTGTTTATAGAAATGCAGATGATAGCACTGAGGATGATAGAAAAGTTTTGAGGGAGTATCATTTTTTTTTGAGTGACAATCAGTTACACTCGTCAGAATTTATTCAATACAATTTTAGTATATTTTATAGAAATTTAAGAGAAAGAGGAATCCAAATGAAAGAACACCTCATATGGTCAGATAATTGTATGGGGCAGTTCAAGAATGCTCAAATGTTCTGCTGGTTAAGTAGGGTTCACAAGGAACTTAATGTCCAACATATGTGGAGTTTTTTTTAAGCTAGGCATGGTAAAGGAGAACATGATGGAGCTGGTGTGTGTGTCAAAAGAATTCTTGCTAGAGAACAATTAAAATTCGAGGATTCAGTAAAATTTAAAGATGCACGTGAGATTGTGGATTGGTGTAATAGAATATTATCTACACCTGGTTCGAGTGATTACTCTACAGTTCATCAATTCTTTTGGTTGGTGGAAGAAGAGAACATTGTACCTAGAGTTGATTGTGAGACAATAAGTGGATCTACTAAATAGCATTCATTTAGTAGTGCGACATCAAGCACATGGACTATTTGGACAAGGGAGCTTGCATTTTTTTTCCAGTTTTGTATCTCAGGAGATTGGGAAGCATGTGAAAATACATAATGGGTTGAGCAATGGGAGCAAAGATCGTTGAAACCTGTAGAAACACATAATCAATATGAAAGAACTATTGAAGAAAATGATCAACTATTTGCATCTAAAGATTATGACCGCGTTTCAGAACTTGTACAAAAAGATAATTTTAATTCAATTTATTTCATTTTATTTCACTTTATTAAGTTATTTTGTAATACTAAATTATTTCTATGGATATGCGCAAGTTATTAAATCAAATTTTGTTGGCAGGACATGTGTATGTTGTTATTGCACCTGAGAGGAATGAAGAGAAAACAAAATATTGGTTGGCTCGTTGTGTGGAAACTAAACATAAGTTAATAACACCTCAAGAATATGATGATGGATTTCATTATCCAATAGGTATGGTGATCCCCTTAAGACACCCCCTTAAGAAAATTTTGATAACAAGTTTTAGATCCCCTTAAGCAATTTTTTAGAACAAGTCTTTGATCCCCTTAAGAAAATTTTGAGAACTTATTTGATGATGGTTTTTGAACATGTTTTCCAATAGGATTGGTGGTGGTTGTTGTCACTTGGCTACGAAAAATACTTGAGAAGAAAGAATGGTCTACTTGCATTTGAAGACTATGAAAAACATAAAAATATTATACATTATTCACATTTGGTAGTGGCAACAAATATAAAACTAGAGTGGTATCATGGAAGACCTTCAAAAAAAGTGCTTTGGAAAATTTCTATGGAAGAGCATGAGGCAATCATAGATGCATTGCAAAAAAAGAGAGGATGCAGATGGTACAATGGGATGAGTAAATACAAGTAAATATAGTTTTAGTTTTATTTTGTCTTTTTAAATACATTAAATACATGTTTCGACATTGGTCAAGTGTGTTATTAGTTGAAATTGATTTAAATTGTCCTTTTATACATCCTTAAGACATAATCACAAAAAGAATCTAGTCCATGCAGATTCAACCTAGACAACATGGAATACTTGGTAAAAATAGGTAATTATCAGTTAAATTATGTTGGAAAATGTGTCTCAATCTTACTAGCATTTAAACTCATGTAAGAGCAAAGTCGATGTGACATTCTTACTGTCAGGCTGACTAGCAGTTGTGTAACCTTGTGGAATGCTCATGTTGCTGAGACATTGTTGTTGTCTTGTCGATTGTTGTTATCGCTATGAAATTTCCATCAGTGTGAGTTTCCCATCTCCTTCCACCTGAGAAGATCTCTTGCCGACAGTTTGGTGTCAAATGGTCATCGGGGAGACTCTTGGCCGAAAGGTTTGCTTTGGTATGATGTCTCACCGATAGTGGTGGTCATGCTGATAAAGCTACATGTGTTCATCGTTGGTATGATGTCTTAGTGATATGGCATGTCTCACTGACAACGTTACATTTAGAGTCATCGAGGAGAGGCATGGAGGCTCGGTAAGAACTCTGGGCGATGAATGTAAGTCTCGCCGATGGGTATGAACATTGGTATGACCTCTTGGCGAAAGTAGTAGTCTCTCTGACTATTATGTGTTGGGTATGATGTCTTACTGATAGCAGTAGTCTTGCCGATAGCGCTACATGTGTTTATTGTCAGTATGAAGTCTTAGCGATATGGCTTGTCTCGCCGACAACTTTGCTCGATGAATATCGGTATGACATAAAGATCTATGAGACTCTTGGTGATAGGAAAACTCTTGGCAATAGAGCTTCACAAGATGTATTTGCGTTTGGTATGACCTCTCGCCGATAGCGATGGTCTGGCCGATGCTTCTACAATGGATATCAGTATGATGTCTTAGTGACAAGGGTGAGTCTGAGTGACAACTTTTGAACTCGGTGTAACCTCTTGCCGAAGGTGATGAATTTGGCCGATATCGACAGTTGGGCTTTATGGCATTGGGGAGACACAGTTAGTGTCTCACCGACATGCGAATATTGTTTGAACATTTTTGACCAATTGGAAGACTATCCTACGTGGTGTGTCTTCTACCAATCAGAGAAGCAGAATGGGAACCATTGGAAGTTAGACTATTGTGGCCATTCCTATGAGGAAGATCAACAGATCATGGACGACATGGATATACTCAGGAGTTGAAGATGATGATTGGTTCGATGAATAATTTGATGGGTGGTTAGTGTGAATTCAATTGAGAGTGTCTTATGAATGGGATATTTTGTACAAGGTTGATTTTGAATATTCTATTGTAAATTGACATCAGAGAGTGAAGCCCGTACTCTATATGTAATTTTTTTATTGTAATACAAAGCGGTTTTTCTTGGTGTGGTGGGTTTTTCTCCCGTAAGGGTTTTCCCATGTAAATCTGGTGTTCATCTGTGTATGTTTATTTATCTGTTTCTGTTATTTCTTTCAATTGTATCTTAATTGAACTGTAATTGAAAATTTAAAGTCACCTCTACATTCTTCCCTGAGGTTTTGACATTAGGAGAGTTAGTTCCGCACCTTAGCTTTCCTTACAAGTGGTATTAGAGCCTGGCTAGTTGTGTTATCCTTGTGGGTACGTTGGATTTTTTGTGTTAATTCTATTTCAGTGGGAGTTTTGTAGAAGTTTGGTAATTTGAATTACAGGTTAAGATGGCAAGCACATCAGGAAAGATTGAAATTGAGAAATTCAATGGCATCAATTTTGAGTTGTAGAAACTTAAAATGGAAGATCTGTTGGTTGATTGTGATCTTTGGATTGTTGTGTTTGGAGCGAAGCCTACAGGAATGAAGCAAGAGGATTGGGACCTTGCAGATAGAAAATCAAAGGGGCTAATAAGGCTCTGTTTAGCAGACTCTGTTCTTCTAAATGTTCATGAAGAAAAGACTGCATCTTCCTTGTGGAAAAGACTAGCAGCTATTTATCAGAGCAAGTCCTTGGTGAATAAATTGTTCTTGAGGAAGAAGTTGTACACTTTGAGAATGTAGGAGGGAGGATCTGTTGCTGATCATTTGAACACTTTCAACATGATGATTGCTCAGTTAGCATCTGTGGGTGTGAAGATTGATGAAGAAGATCGATGTATGCTGTTATTATGTTCTTTGCCAGATTCTTGGGATCACTTGGTCATGGCTATTGGGAGTACAACATCCACTTTTAAGATGGAAGACGCTGTTGCTTATTTGTTATCAAAAGAGATGAGAATGAAATCTCCTAAGCTGGTGAAGGAGGCTTTTGCTGTTAGAGGAAAATCGAAAGAAAAAGGCAAGAAGAAGGACAAGAAGTCCAAATCCAAATCAGAAGGGAGATCAAAGTCTCCTAGCAAGAAGTCCAAGGTGAAGTGCTGGAATTGTGGGCAACCTGGTCATGTCCGAAAGGATTATAAAGAGGAGAAAAACAAGAAGAAGAATTCTTCTGACAATGATTCTTCTCAAAGTGATGTAGATGCCTTCATTGCATCCTTGGCTACACAGGCATTAGATGTTGTCTGGATGATTGATTCTGGAGCATCTTTCCACATGACATCTCATAGAGACTGGTTCACGAAGTATGAAAATTATGATGGTGGAAAGGTGTATTTGGCAAGTGATTCATCTTTGGAAATAGTTGGTTGTGGAAGAGTCATAATTCAATTCCCTGATGGAAGAGTGAAGGGAATCAATGATGTAATGCATATACCAGGTTTGGCTCGAAATCTACTTTCTGTAAGTAAGCTGAATGATATTGAAGTGCAAGTCACATTCTCTGGAAATGGCTGCAAGATGACTAAAGGCTCTATGGTGCTAGCAAGGGGTGCTTGTATTGGTACCTTGTATAAGCTAGATGCACATGTTGTGTAATGCAATAGTGTCTCTGTAAAGTCATAGAAAGCTACTCATGGGGGAAAAGAGGAAAAAGTTCATGATAGTGTAAACTCTATGGAAGTTAAACTTCCAACATAAAAGACTATGCTCTGGCATCATAGGTTAGGCCACATTGGAAAGAAATGCTTAAAAACCTTAAAGAATAAAAACTTGGTTGAGGGGCTTGATGATTGTAACCTTGAATTCAAATTTTGTGAACATTGTATATATGGTAAACAACATCGTGTTTCATTTTATTCTAGTCCTCACAAATCTTATGGTTTACTTGATTATATACATTATGATTTTTTTGGTCCAGTGAATGTTCCTTATTTGTCTTTAAGTCAAGGTACTATGTATCGTTCATTGATGATTATTCAAGAAGAGCATTTGTTTATTTTTTGAAAAGTAAATCAGAAGTATTTAGTCTATTTAAGGAATTTAAGAACCTTGTAGAAAATTAGAATGGAGGGAAAATAAAATGTTTAAGAACTGATAATGGTGGTGAGTTTTGTTCTGATGATTTTGAGAGGTATTGTAAAGATCATGGGATTAAAAGACATAAAACTACACCTTACACTCCACAACAAAATAGAGTTGCGAAAAGGTTCAATAGGATAGTGATGGAAAAGCACAAAGTATGATGAGAAGTGTTGGCTTGGAGGAGAAGTTCTGGGCTGATGCAGTTGCAATGACATGTTACTTGATAAACCATTCTCTGAATTTCACTCTTGTTGAGAAAACACCTTTGGAAGCATGGTCTGGAAAGAAGCCCTCTCTGAGACACATTCAAGTCTTTGGATGTGAGGCATATGCACATGTGTTGTATGAGAAAAGATCTAAATTGGAAACCAAGGCTGTCAAATGTACTTTTACTAGTTATAGTGCTGGCATAGAAGGATACAAGCTTTGGAATCTTGATACAGAGAAGGTTCTATACAACAGAATTGTTATCTTTCGTGAGCTGAAGCCTTCTACCTTGGATTTTTAGTCAAAGACAAAATCAAAAAACAAAAAAGGATGTAGTTGAAATTCCTCCAACACCAGATAAAGAGGAATTGAAAATTCAAAATGTACCTAAAACTGAGGAGAGCTCAAGTAGTTTTGAAAGTTTTGAAGAAGAACAACCTCGGCCTCAACAAGTGAGGAGGTCAACTCGTGAAAGAAAGCAACCTGATAGGTATGTATTTTCTTTGATATATTCTACTTGTGCCTATGCTTTAATTTCTAGCACTGATGAGCCTAGGACTGTGAAAGAGGCATTTAGAATGTTTGATTCAAACTCTTGGTTGGAAGCTATGAATGAAGAAATGAAATCATTAGAAAAGAATGATACTTGGAGTTTGGTTCCCTTTCTTGAAGGCAAAAAAACTATTGGCTGCAAATGGGTATTTAAAAAGAAAATAGGTCTGGATGGCAGTGTGGAAAAGTACAAGGCAAGGTTGGTTGCAAAAGGGTATTCCTAGGTAGAGGGAATTGATTATGGAGAAATTTTTTCTCTAGTAGCTAAGCTAACATCTATCAGATTCCTTTTGTCACTTGCTGTAGCGTATGACTTAGATGTTGAAAAAATGGATGTGAAGACAAAATTTATTCATGGTGATCTTGAAGAAGAGATTTATATGTCCCAGCCTGAGCACTTTGTGGAGAAAGGTAAAGAAAAATTGGTATGCAAGTCGAAGAAATCTTTGTATGGATTAAAGTAATCTCCTAGAATGTGGTACTAGAAGTTTGACACTTTTGTTTTGTCATTGGGATTTGTAAGATCAAAATATGATCATTGTGTGTATTACAAAGCTGAAAGTGATCAAGTTCTTATTATTGCTCTCTATGTTGATGATATGTTGTTCGTAGGCAATAGTAAGTTAATGATTTCTGATCTTAAGTCTCAATTGTTTGTAAAGTTTGAAATAAAAGATCTTGGTGCAGCTAGGTATATTATGGGAATGGAAATAACCAGGGACAGGAAGAGTAGAAAACTTTGGCTCAGTCAGAGTAAGTATATTAAAACTGTTCTAGAGAGATTTTGTATGACTGATTGCAAGCAGCTAGTTGTTCCAGTTTTGCAGGGAATGAAGCTATCTATTGAAGACTGTCCAAATATCCTATTGAGATGGAGGAAATGACTAGTGTGCCTTATGCTAGTGCAGTTGGCAGTCTAATGTATGCAATGGTTTGTACAAGGCCAAACATTGCCCAAGCAGTGGGAGTACTTAGTCGGTTTATGGCTAATCCTAGAAGGACACATTGGGATGTTGTGAAGAGAGTGTTTAGATATCTGAAGGGAACTTCAGAACATGCATTGTGTTACCATGGCAACTTGGTTGAATCACAGAGGACTCTCAACATTCGAGGCTATGTGGATTTTGATTGGGCAGGGGACATTAACAGTAGAAGATCAACTAGTGGATACATTTTCATGATGAATGGTGGTGCAGTGAGTTGGATGAATAAGCGGTAGGCTATAGTCGCTTTGTCCACTACAAAGGCAGAATACATGGCAACAACACACGCTTGTAAAGAAGCAATTTGATTAAAATTTTTGTTTTTTAACATTGGTTTTGATGTAGGGCAAATAACAATTTACTGTGACAGTCAAAGTGCTATTTGTTTCACAAAAGTCCTACTTTCTATGCTAGGACGAAACATATAGATGTGCAGTATCATTTTGTAGGAGATATGGTGGAGGATGGAAAGGTCTCTTTAGAAAAAGTAGATACTCTAGAGAATGTTGCAGATGCATTGACGAAGCCAGTGAGCACAAAAAAGTTTAGGTGGTGTGCTAGCTCAATGGGCCTATGTGCCCATGAATTTCAGTAGTTTTGTTGTGCTCTAGAGGTGTCAGTAAGATCTTCATCAAGTGGGAGATTGTTTGAAAACATATCTCAATCTTACTGGCATGTAAACTCCTGTAAGAGAAAAGTTGGTGTGAAATTCTTACTATCAGACATACTAGCAGTTGTGTAACCTTATGGAATGCTCATGTTGCCGGGACATTGCTACTGTCTTGCTGATTGTTGTTATGACTGTGACATTTCCATCATTGTGAGTTTCCCATCTCGTTCCGCCCAAGTAGATCTATTTCCAATAGTTTGGTGTCAAATGGTCATTAGGGAGACTCTTGGCCAAAAGGTTTGCTTCGGTATGATGTCTCACCGATAGCGGTAGTCATGTTGATAGAGCTACATGTGTTCATCGATATGACGTCTCAGCGATATGGCATGTCTCGCCGACAGCGTTACATTCAAAGTCATCAGGGAGAGGCATGGACGCTCGGTAAGAACTCTTGGAAATGGATGTAACTCTCACCGATGGGTATGAACATCGGTATGACCTCTTGGCTAAAGCGGTAATCTCTACGACTGTTTTATGTTCGGTATAATTTCTTACCAATAGCGGTAGTCTTGCCAATAGTGCTACATGTGTTTATTGTCAATATGAAGTCTTAGCGATATGGCTTGTATCGCCAATAGCTTTGCTCGATGAATGTTGGTATGAGATAAAGATCTATGAGACTCTTGGCAATAGGAGAACTATTTCTGATAGAGCTTCACAAGATGTATTTGCATTCGGTATGACCTCTCGCCGATAGCGATGGTCTAGCCAATGCTTCTACAATGGATATCGGTATGATGTCTTATCGATAAGGGTGAGTCTGAACGACAACTTTTGAACTCAGTGTAGCCTCTTGCTGAAGGTGATGACTCTGGCCGATATCAATAGTTGGGCTTTGTGGCATCGGGAAGACACGATTAGTGTCTCACCAACATGCGAATACTATTTAAACATTTTTGACTGATTGGAGGACTATCCTATGTGGTGTGTCTTCGACCAATCAGAGAAGTAGAATGGGAACCGTTAGAAGTTAGACTATTGTGGCCATTCCTGTGAGGAAGATCAACAGATCATGGATGACATGGATATACTCAGGAGTTGAAGATGATGATCAGTTCGATGAATAATTCGATGGGTGGTCAGTGTGAATTCAATTGAGAGTGTCTTGTGAATGAGATGTTCTATACAAGGTTGATTTTGAATATACTACTATAAATTGACATCAGAGAGTGAAGCTCGTACTCTGTATGTAATTTTTTTACTGTAATACAAAGGGGTTTTTCTTGGTGTGGTGGGTTTTTCTCTCGTAAGGGTTTTCCCACGTAAATCTGGTGTTCATCTATGTATGTTTATTTATCTATTTTTTTATTTCTTTCAAGTGTATCTTAATTGAACTATAATTGAAAATTTAAAGTCATCTCTGCATTCTTCCCTGAGGTTTGATGTTAGGAGAGTTAGTTCCACACCTTAGCTTTCCTTACAAATTATATTTAAATACATGTTTTGATTACATATTGATATTTCTTGGACATTAATAGTTAAAATTGATTTATTGTCATTTTTTGTATCCTTAAGCCATCATTGCATTGATCTCATACTTTGAAACAAAAAGGAGAGGATGGCTGGATTCAACCTACAAACGTGTGTGGAATACTTTTAAATGTAGGTATTTGAGTTTTGTACATATAGATAGCTTTATATAAATTAAAATATGTATGTTTTGATGATTTCATTGATATTGCTTGTACCTTTTTGATATCGGGTGGTGTGAAGACCTACTACATTCTAGCCACAAGTTTGAGATGTTCTTGAGATGGCATATCCAAATTTTGTAAAAATTGTTTTGAGATGACATATATGTACATACATACTTACAAAATTAAACATACTCTATGTACTTCTATGCATCAAATCAATATTCTATATATTTTGTTTGTTAAATGTGCATGTTTTCCTACTTTGAAACTTTATGTCTAAATGTATAATCACTAAATATCATGCATACATTATTGTTAAATCAATTATATCCTTAAGACGTTGTATTATGACCCCTTAGTACATCCCCTTAAGAAATTCTATTATGACCCCTTAAGACCCCTTAACACGTTCCCTTTAGATGTATTATGACCCCTTAAGAAATCCCCTTAAGACGTTCTATTACGACCCTTTTAGAAATCCCCTTAAGACCCCTTAAGACATCCCCTTAAGACATTCTATTATGACCCCTTTAGACATCTCCTTAAGACCCCTTAAAACATCCCCTTAAGACATTCCATTATGACCCCTTTAGACATCCCCTTAAGACCCCTTTAGACATCCCCTCAAGACCCCTTAAGACGTTCTACTATGAACCCTTTAGACATCCCCTTAAGACCCCTTAAGCCATCCCCTTAAGACGTATTATAACCCCTTAAGACATCCCCTTAAGACGTTCTATTATGACCCCTTTAGACATCCCCTTAAGACGTCATTATTTGTTTTGACAACTTATAAATTAGTGTTAGATATTATTTGTATAATTTATTAATGCTTTTATTCTCTAATCTTCTATGGTATTGTAGTACCCCTCCATTCTCACCTGAGATGTGCAGGTAGTCTGGCTAAGGAGTCGGAAGAGAAAAATAGGACAAGGGCTTCTAATGGTATTTTATATGTTGAGATTGAATTAATTATATAAGGGTAATATTGTTTATTAAAATATTAGATTAAATTGTATTTAAATTTTTAAATGTTTTATTTATGTTTTTGTTTAAAGTCATGAGTTTATTAAATGATAATTAAAATATTAAATAGTGTTTATTATTTTAATTAATTATTTTATTGAGGATAATTGTTAGGATAAATTATTTAAATTAATTAGATAATGTGCCTTGCAAGTAAAGCTTGCAAAAGCTGATTAAAACAAAAAGGTATTGAAGAATAGAAAAAAGAAATAAATAAAAGAATGAAAAAGATGAAAGAACGAATGAGGATTGAGATTTAACTAAAAAGCTTGCTTTTTAAAATATAATTTCTTTTATTTATGATTTTTAGAGTTTTTGGAAGGAAGGGGGGTAATATTTGTGATTGGGAATTGAAATTTTGGGGGGGTCTGGACAGAGAGACAGAGGATTATGGGGAGAGAGACAGGAACCGCACAAGTGAATAGGGATGCATTGATGAAATCTTATGTAATATTTGTTGGGAAAAACATTTTCATTCTTATGTTGTAAAATTCTGGAGAGAGTCTTCTGAATAAAGACGGAGATTCAAATTCGAGTATAGAATTCTGGAGAAGAGATTTCGAAGCAGGAATGAGGAGCTCTTCAGAGGGGCCATCAGAATCAACGGGCGTCATCAAATTTTCAAATAAGCGCAGTACTCCAGGTTTTATCTATTCTTTTTTGTCTTCTGATTTTTAAAATAAAACAGAAAAATAATTAGATTATTTGGTGAAAGGAAAATGAAACATTAGAAAAGAGAAATTACTGAAAAGTGAAAATTACTGTAGAAATTAAACAAAGATTGTCTATAAAACTTTGCCCTATGAATATTCTTTCGTTTTGACTTTGAGAAAATAATGTTGTATTCTGAAAATAAACTGTCTTAAATGTATTCTACGAGGACAATTTATTCTGGTGAATATGAAAAATATATCCTCTATATATATATATAAAACAAATTATTTTTACTCTGTTATTTTTCTATCCTCTGTACCTATAACTGAATATTTGTTCATCTGAGTTATATAATATAAATATATATATATATATATATATATATATATATATATATATATATATATATATATATATATATATATATATATATTTAGTATATATTTATATAGATGTATAAATAAATTATTTTCATACTTAATAAATTTTCAAAGTTTTGATTTAAATCGAATTTTATTTGGCCATATTAGCCATCGGAATTCGTGCCAGACGGATTGATATATTTTCTTTAAGTATGAAATGGTTTTTTTTTAAAATAAAAATAAAAAAAATAAAAATAAAAATAAAGATTTTTTTTATTATTAATGTTTGGGGAGGGACGGCATTGGTGACTCCCCCCGCGTCCCTGGCGGCTATTGCGCCGCAAACAAGAGGAGACGCGGCGTGAGCCCCCGTGATCAGGCGCGCGAAAGACGTCGAGTCCTTGCAAGGACTGCGACGACAGTGTGGGATATGTTTCTTTTAATTTTTATTTTATTTAAGTTAAATTTAATTTAATTTAATATATTACATATATATTAATTTGATTAGTTGGTATGTATATTATTTACTTTATGTTATAATTATAATTTATTTTATATAAAAAAAATAATAATAATTATAATTATTGTATTTAATATTACTTAATTTTAAAATGTAAGTTAGGATTATTTGATTTGAAATTATATTTATTATATTGTTAAAATGTAATGTAGATATTTTGTTAAAAATGTTGAATAATGTTTATATATAGGCAAAAAGATTTTATTATGTTGAAATGAAGGAATTTTACAGTATAATAGTATACAATATGGTTATTATATATACGAGTATATGCTTTTGGTAAGATATTTTATAAATTTGATAGTATGTTATATATGCATAAATTTTGAATATGTGTTCTATTTATATGTATATATTTATATATATATATATAGAAGATTTGACGTATGGTGATTATGGTTTCATTAGGATAGTTTTAAGAAATTTGTAATATATAGAGTGTAATTGTGAAAAGTGGAGATAAATTGGTTGTTGTAATTAAATCGAAATTTCTCGAGTGATGATTCTTTTGATGTTTAATTAGTGAAATTAAGTGAACTTTGCTTAGAAAGCAACGTAATAAATTGGGTTTGATTATTGTTGAATATTATATTGACATGGAGCAAATTTGGAGTTTGTTAATTAAAATTTCCATTCTAGCTTTATTGTGTTGACTTCTAAATTGATGTGAAAAAAAAACCTATTGTCAGTTTGGGAAACTTTATTCCAGAGGCTTAATATTTTAGAATGTTATTCTCATCTTGTATTTTTGTGATTAGAATATTACATGACCCTTGAAATGTTTCATACATTATTAATCAATTTGTATATTATAATTTGATATCGTTGAATGTTTAAGTTTTGAGTATTAGTTTATTGAGTAGTATTCGACTAGTGATAAGGATTTGATATCTATTGTAAGTGCCTATACTAACTGTTTGTTTGTTAACCAAGAATGATGTGAAATCACTATTTTCTTTCACGGTAGATAACTATAATATATATAAGTATGTGTTTTATCGTGAGCTATCTAGCTAAAAGGGAATGTTGTTATGCCTTGTGACCTGTCTTGTGCAAGTATGAATATATATTTGAGTAGGCTACCTTTATTTTATTTTTGCAAGAATGTGCTTACCTAGTTCTTCAGTCTTCGGCTTCACCTAAGTGGGTGGCAGCCGCCTTAGAAAACTGTCTAGGGTGATGGACCCTAGAAAGGGTTGCATACCCACTCTTCTAGTATGTAATGTTGTATGGGTCACATAATGCTTATGCATAGAGGATTGAGGTTAGTGTGTATTTGTGGTGTTGTGTTACTTTTGTGTTAGGGTAGATTCCTCCTTGAAAGTCTTATGAGTGAACCCTTGGTTGGTCAGTCAATGAGTTGGAACAGCTCAAGTTGTCAAACTACGGAGCCTCTGCGAATTATATACGTAGGCAAGGCCATCGAGTGATGAGCTCCCGAGGCACTAGGTCGGGCCCCTAGGACTGTTCTCCTGAGTCTTGTTTGAGATTTGTCGTTTATTTCCGATAACGTAAAAACTACCATTGATTTATATAGCTTCTCGTAGTGATCATGTGCTAACTATCTTTGATCTGATGTGTGTGCCAAGTCATGTAGACCTTGCAGGTATAGGCATTGGGAGCAAGGACTTGTCGATAAAATAGAATGTAAGAGGTATGTTAAGCTAACCTAACTAAGTAGACTCTATTGCCAAAGTTAGTAAATCACTTCTATCATTTCTTGTAGCTTGTGTGATCATTGAATATAGCTATAAGTAGTGAGTTGTGCTGTTGTTATCTTTGTTTTCGTGGTTAGTTGATTGTGAAGTAACCTCGCGTGCCCCAGAGAACTAAGGGTAATAGTGTAAAGTAATGTGTTATGTGATTATGGTTAATGTTCTTGCATGTTCAACTGTGTTATTTAAAAAAAAAAAATTATTTGCAATGTTTGTTCTCTGGGGTTTGCACGGTGGGCGTTACAGGTATTGTTTATTTCTTAAAATTTTATGCTTTTTGGTATATAAATAGATTGCTTTTATTTGTAAATTATGATTTATTGACTAATTATATATTGATGTGAATTGAACGAGTTCATTGAGTAATTATCGCTATTTATTGAATGTACATATCATGTATATCATGTATGAAGTCACTAAATTTGCAAAGTATAAATATTAAAATGTCCTATATTAATATCATGTATGAGATCACTAAATTTCACATTAATGTCCTATATTAATGTCTTGACTATGAACATAAAATGCATAAATGTACATGTGTAAATTAAAATTTTAAACAATAATAAATTCCATAATTTATGTAACATATTAAGTGCATGAAACCAATATATTAAGTGCATGAAATAAAGTCCAACAAAGTACATGAGAAACAAGAAATATATTCCATGAAATAAACAAATATAACACATAAAATCACATGTTTCTAGGTCATGTATTGTCTCTATAATCAAGAGATCTCTTCACACCATGCAAACTATGTGGATGACTTGAAACACTTTGTACAAGAGAAAGATGAAATTAGATGTAAGAAAATGAAAAATGATTTAATGACAATTTAATTTATAATCCATCATAAAATTAAATTACCATCATATTTATGTCTGGATGCTCTAGTGCACCTGAAGAAACCTCTAAATTCTCTAAATCAATCTACATAAACAAGACAAAGAAATTCGAAATTAGATGTACAACTCTACAATTAATTTTTTTAATTCAATTTAATTTATAATTTATCATATTTTAATTGTACTGTATTCCAAGGCTGTGCAGTAGGCTCTTCTCTAGGAGCTGTCTGTACATGCTCAACTACAAGATGTGTCTCATGCTATAAAAGAAAAATAATATGTAAAAATGTCATATTATGTATATATTCAATTTAAAATTTATAATTGACTTTAAATATAATAAAAAAATTAAATTACCATTTGATCTGAAGCCTACTCTACATGTCCTCCTGGTGGTGTAACTATGTCTGGGTCAGGGCTGAAAGTTCACTAACAAAGTCCTACAAGATCAAAATTAAAGCATGTACAATTGAATTAGGTTAATTATGTGTAGAAAGTTTTGTAAACAACCCGGAAATCAATGGCCTCACGAGTAGCTGCAACATCAAATGTTTGTCTGATACCCATTCTTATTGTGGTATCAACCTAGACATACATGTACATAAAAATTTAAAGCTTATAATATTTACAAGTGTACATGCATGCGTTTCATATATCTAGTGAATTAAAAACTCATAAAATTGTAACTATACTAATGTAAACTTTAAACAAATTTACAATATGAATGTACCTGCCCCTAATCTATGATGCTCGATAGTGGAGAAGTGCTTGACAATCCCTTAGGAGGAATTGACATGGATGTCGATTGACTCGCCTAAACCAACATAAATATTTCAAACATATATGTGATTCAATTATAAGTTTAAAACTCAAGTTAAATAATTTATGATTTCATATATAATTTTAAAAATTGAAATCAAAATACCCCATAAGGGTTGCCGAGTACGACCGGTGTCGATGTATGTACTCATGGAACAGATGGTTGCCCCATTGTTAGTGTCATTTGTACAAAAAAAAAATTGATTGTTAAATGTATTGCAAACTTTTCTTTGATATATACAACCATCAAAATTCTTATAAAATGAATGTACAGATCTAGATGTATATTTATACCTATGTCATAGTGTCCTCAGGGTGATGGTCTGCTATGAGAAACTCTACAAATGAATTGATGCAACCAAATGAACCACCAGAATCTCCCCGTCCACCTGAACTAGGTGTGGTCTGATTAGGTCCATATCATACTTGATGACAACTAGTACATATATGGGGGATGAGCCTCAACACTCCTAGAGTGGTACTCAGACTAGCTCCATAAAAAACTCCTCCATCATCATCATCTCTATGCTCCCCACCCACTATCACATAAGCATGCTAATCAAGGTCTCCTGAGTGTACTAAGGGAACCTAATGTTGAGACCAAAGCTTGATGATGTACAAGTGCAGGAATGGGAGGGCTAGGAGCAATGACAAGGGGTTTCACATGCATAGGGCATCAGGGATCAACCCTTTCCAATAATATCTGTTGTGGCATGCCGCCACCAACACCCTAAAATGATCTAAAATCAAAATAATTGGGCTTTTTCCCCAAAACAAACTCTACATATAGTTTTCTCAAAAAATACAATGGGCACTCCCAATTAGCATGTGGGGGACTATCAAAAACCATATACCATCGATCCCAAAAATGTGCACTCATCTGCGGATGTATGCACCACCTCATGGATATTCTAGATTTGTTGGGTGGAATGGTTTGTTGAGTAACGGGGTCAAGAAAGTAGGGGCCTAGATGGGCTTTCATTATTTTAAGGTCTAATATTTGTTTGGAAGAGAGACCATCAGAATAAAATTGTCTCATTTGTTCTCTCTCTCTGTCATCGATGCCTATCAAGATCAGAATCGATCATCCTGAGGGCATCAACAATGTTTTGCGTCACATATACAAAACGTCTCACATGTGGAGGAATCAATGCTTGACTCTACATAGCATTGATTTGATTTTGTAAGGATGGAACTTGATCATTTATACATGCTCTCAAGCGAGCCTCGTTAGATGCGATAGGTGTTGGATGTGGCATATTAGGTGTAGGGGGAGGTGGATGTGGTTGTGGCTGAGGTGGTGGATTGTTGATATCATCAATGTTAAAATCATCCATGATATGCTCGATATAAATGTGCACATGTATTAAATCATACAAAATAGGATGTGCATACATATATTAAGATCATATATATTTAATTGAAATAGGATGAGCAACATATATATTAAGATCATATATTTAATTGAAATGTACATATATATACATTGATTGTTCAACTCAAGAGCATGTCCATATAAAATTCAAAATTTAACATGTACCTATACATTTAAAATAAAAAAAATATGATGCATAATTTGCATGGGTACAGATCATTAAACTAAACTATGTACATACATACAAATTTCAAAATTTAAGAACTATATATGCAAATTTTTAATACATGCACATACATACTGAACAATAAACTTGAAACATTCACAAAATCTCATTTTATGTCTAACACACACACACATATATTACAATTTTTCAGTAGGAGAAATCATGATCTAGTAGATAGTCATAAAATATATACTATTATATATTATTCATTATAAGTTCATAAATTCCACCAAATTCACAAATCCATGTCACTAAAAATATCCATCTAGAACCAAAATCATAAATTCATGTGACTAAAAATATCCATCTGGAACCAAATTTATAAATTCATCACACAAAATATCCATCGTTCACCAAATTTATAAATTCATAACTATTTAAGATCATTGTCTTAATTTAGAAACTATTGTGGCTCTCTACTGCATCTCTTCATTTCTTTGTGTTTTCCTTTTTAGAATTAGGAGTTCTCCTCTCCTCTAGCCATTGTCGATGCTCATCTAAGATCCCATCCATAGCCCTGACAGCATCAACAAGCATTTGCATCCTAGATGCAAACATCCTCACAGGAGGTGCGACACATTCTTCATTTTGAATAATGTTGATTTGATCTTGGATGGCTCTAACATTGGCATTGATTTGTTCTTGCAAAAGAGCATGTTCATTGATTTCAAGTGGTGGAGGTGGGGGGTTATGAGGTGGAGTGGGTGGAGGTGGAGGTGAAGGTGGTGGAGATGGATGGTGTGGAGGTGGATTGTGAATATTATTGAATGGATCCATGTGATCTTTAAGATATGAGTGAACCTACATTAGATTTGTAATTTCAAGATGTAAGATACATTTTTAGGAAATACCTTTAAACCATTCAATATAAATGGCCTTAAATAATTGAAAACAAATGATAAAATATGTAAGCCTCATTTATGTCTAAGGAACATGTTACTTGAATGAAAATACAATTAACTATTAATATTATATAATCTTGCAGGATCTTATTATTGTTAAATTTGGTTGCCTTGGGCAAATTTGATCACCAAATTTTAACTTCTTTGATCCCCTTAAGAAATGTCATATTGGGGCCCCTTAAGAAATCAAATTAAGATTTAGGGTGATAGGATGGCTTAAGGGGATCTACATCTAGTGAGGTCCTAGGAGAAAATGACATGGCTCAAGTGAATAAAATATGGTGAAGTTTCCCAAGGCAACCAAATTTCATTAAGAGCCTTTAAAGAAAAAATGATGGCTTTAGGGTTTAGGGTAATAGAATAGCTTAAGGGAATCTACATGTAGTAAGATCCTAGGACAAAATTACATGGAATAAGGGAATGAAATTTGGTAGAGTTTCCTAAGGCAACCAAATTTCATTAAGAGCCTAAGAAAAAATGATGGCTTTAGGGTTTAGGGTTTAGGGTAATAGGATAACTTAAGGGGATATATGTAGTAAGATCCTATGAAAAAATTACATGGCATAAGGGAATGAAATTTGGTGGATTTTCCTAAGACAACCAAACTTCACTTTAAGGTCAGGTAGGACAAAATGAATGGTTTAGTTTTTAGGGTTTAGATTTTAGAGTTCAGGGTTTAGGGTTTATAGAACTTAGTGTGAAGTTTTGGTGCCCCTTGGAATATAATGAGCTTGCAAGTTAGTGAAGAACATTTTCTTCTAGAATATTTGATTGAGATCTACTCTTGTTTCAACTGACCAACCTAGATCATGAAATCTCATTCATATTATAATCTTGCACGATCTTATTATTGTTAAATTTGGTTGCCTTGGGAAACTTTGATCACTAAATTTTAAGAACTTCTTTGATCCCCTTAAGAAATTTCATATTGGGGCCCCTTAAGAAATCGAATTAAGATTTAGGGTGATACAATGGCTTAAGGGGATCTACGTCTAGTGAGGTCCTAGGAGAAAATGACATGGCTCAAGTGAATAAATATGGTGAAGTTGCCCAAGGCAACCAAATTTCATTAAGAGCCTTTAAAGAAAAAATGATGGCTTTAGGGTTTAGGGTAATAGAATAGCTTAAGGGGATCTACATGTAGTAAGATCCTATGACAAAATTACATGGCATAAGGGAATGAAATTTGGTAGAGTTTCCTAAGGCAACCAAATTTCATTAAGAGCCTAAGAAAAAATGATGGCTTTAGGGTTTAGGGTTTAGGGTAATAGGATAACTTAAGGGGATATATGTAGTAAGATCCTATGAAAAAATTACATGGCATAAGGGAATGAAATTTGGTGGATTTTCCTAAGACAACCAAATTTCACTTTAAGGTCAGGTAGGACAAAATGAATGGTTTAGTGTTTAGGGTTTAGATTTTAGAGTTCAAGGTTTAGGGTTTATAGAACTTAGGGTGAAGTTTTGGTGCCCCTTGGAATATAATGAGCTTGCAAGTTAGTGAAGAACATTTTCTTCTACAATATTTGATTGAGATCTACTCTTGTTTCAACTGACCAACCTAGATCATGAAATCTCATTCATATTATAATCTTGCATGATCTTATTATTGTTAAATTTGGTTGCCTTGGGCAACTTGGATCACCAAATTTTAAGAACTTCTTTGATCCCCTTAAGAAATGTCATATTGGGACACCTTAAGAAATAAAATTATGATTTAGGGTGACAAGATGGCTTAAAGGGATCTACGTCTAGTGAGGTCCTAGGAAAAAATGGCATGGCTCAAGTGAATAAAATTTGGTGAAGTTTCCCAAGGCAACCAAATTTCATTAAGATCCTTTAAAGAAAAAATGATGGCTTTAGGGTTTAGGGTAATAGGATAGCTTAAGGGGGTCTACATGTAGTAAGATCCTAGGACAAAATTACATGGCCTAAGGGAATGCAATTTGGTGGAGTTGCCTAAGGAAACCAAATTTAATTAAGAGCCTAAGAAAAAATGATGGCTTTAGGGTTTATGGTTTAGAGTTTAGAGTTTAGGGTTTAGGGTAATAGGATAACTTAAGGGGATATATGTAGTAAGATCCTATGACAAAATTACATGGCATAAGGGAATAAAATTTGGTGGATTTTCCTAAGACAACTAGAATTCACTTTAAGGTCAGGTAGGACAAAATGAATGGTTTAGTGTTTAGGGTTTAGATTTTAGAGTTCGGAGTTTAGGCTTTACAGAACTTAGGGTGAAGTTTTGGTGCCCCTTGGAATATAATGAACTTGCAAGTTAGTGAAGAACATTTTCTTGTGGAATAGTTGATTGAGATCTACTCTATTTCATCTGACCAACCTAGACCATGAAATCTCATTCATATTATAATCTTGCACGATCTTATTATTGTTAAATTTGGTTACCTTGGGCAACTCTGATCACCAAATTTTAAGAACTTCTTTGATCCCCTTAAGAAATGTCATATTGGGACTCCTTAAGAAATTGAATTGCGATTTAGGGTGATAGGATGGCTTAAGGGGATCTAGATATCTAGTGAGGTCCAAATTTAGTCATACTATGGCCTCATTGGTTCCATCTAGCTCTGGGTCAAAAGTCTTTACCCCTCTAATACAAAAAAGTATCATGTTAAAAATGAATCAATCTATACGTATCACACAAATAACATACATCTATCAAAACAAGTAAAAATTTACTCCTACATTAAAGGATATCAAAATAAATATGAAATATTTTAATAATTATACTTGTAATCACTTAATAATAAGTTATATCATACATAATTTTAATCACATAATAAAGAAATAAATATATATATGTAGAAGATACAAAAATAAAAAAGAGGCTACTCACATGGATCTTGATCCTTCTAGGAAGTGACTAAATTGGTGTATTTTGTGTAGGACTCTATGTAGGTGTTGGGACCTTCACCTCTCTCCTTGTATATTTCCAACAATCCCACTCACTCACTCTATATAATTATTTCATTTGTTATTATCTATTTCTTTTAATCTTCTAAATTAACCTCTTATTTATAGGAGCGTAATATGAATCCTCCTCCTATCTCTATTGTAATAATAGCATAGTTCCTCCAACCTATCATCATGTACCTCCTCCCTTTCCCATGTAATAGGTGTACCTTAGGTGTTAAATGGTTCCATCTTGGTCTTCTTATTGATGTATTTCTATCCTTCCACATAAATCTATATAGTATCAAAATATAGTTAATTTAATGGTTATTGAATCTCTCTTAATTGCTAAAGAATCCATTATGATTGAGGATGGGTGGACTATTATCTAGGACCACATCTTAAAAATCCTATAGAGGTCATGGTATGTGTTTCTTAATACATATATTCCCATACAAACCTCTTTCCATGTATTATCAACTCTCCTACATAATAGACACCTTACTAAATTTAAATTTCATATGATATATACCTAAGTGTTTCCAATTGGAATTTCTATAATTATACTTTTATGGTATTCTAGATATTCATAATAGTTTTCATAAATCTACCAAATAGACCCATTCTTGACATTGAACCTACATAATTTTAGGTATGTCCAATGAAAGAAAATTTACCCATAGCAATCTCACTCACGCTCTCTTATCTTGTGGATATAATAGAATAATTTTTTCTTCTAATGATTTAGATCCCTAACATGATCATGTCTAAGTGTCATAGAGAGTGATCATCCACTCTTCATAAACTTGTAGAAACCAAAAGGTTTATATTATGTGTTCAAATAAGTGAAAACATTACAAAAATATCTACTGAATGGTGACAACAGAGGGTTTTTTAAGGCAACTAAATTTCATTTTAAGGTCCTAAGATAAAATTCAAATGCTTTAGTGTTGAGGGTTTAGATTTTATAGTTCAGGGTCTAGGGTTTAGCAAACTTCAGGTGAAGTTTACATGGCCCTTGGAATAATTTAGACTTGCAATTTAGTGCCAATTGGTATCGATTGTACATGCTTAGATTTACGAACTTGCTAACTAAATTTACAAACAAACATCAAGATAAATTTTATGAATTTTAACTATTCTTTAACATATTGTTTTCTAATCTAATTATAATTTAACATTGAAACTAAAGTTTAATATATCATTTTTTCCATACAATGAAAATAAAATTTGAAACATTTAAGCAATGCAAAGGAAGCTTTTTGAGCTTGAAATTACCTAGTTTTCAAAATCAAAATGATTTGTTTGATTTCAATTTAGGGTTTTAACAAAAAAAATTGTTCCAATTCAGTTTAGGGTTTCAATTTCTAAGCAATTAGGGTTTTTAATGCAATTTTTTTTGTTTAAGTTCAAACTAGGGTTTTCAAATTCAAATTTTTGTTTGATTTGAATTCAGGGTTTCAAAAGCTTGATTAGGGTTTCTAAATACAACTTTTTTATTTCATTTCAATTTCTAGGGTTTTGAAATGCAATTTTTTTTGTTTTATTTCAATTAGGGTTTTCAAATTCAATTTTTTTTGGTTTAATCGAACAATTTAGGTTTCAAAAGTTAAATTTTGTTTGTAAAACACAATTCAAGGTTCATTTTTTCATTTCTATTAAAAAATATTCAGGTTTCATTGCATCTTTTTTGTCTATTTTCACATTTACTCATTTCTATTATAACAGGAAAAAAAATGCTCAAAGCATGAAATAATTTTTTTTTAAAATGCCAAATTCACTTATTTTCTTCACAATTTCAATAAAAAATAGAAAAATACAAAAAAGGGGCATGGGTGAGTACCTGTAGCTATTTGTGGGGGTCGTTGTCGCCTATACTCAGGATCCCGTCTGCTGTGAAATGAACTCTATTTGTTTTTAAAAAATAAATAGCAATATAAAATGGGATCCCGATTTGTATAAAACGGGATCCTGACTTCTACAAATTGGGATCTCGTTTCATAGTAATTGGGATCCCATTTTTTTTCCATCGGTTCAGGATCCTATGGGAAATGGGATCCTGATTTTTAAAAAGCGGGATCCTGTTTCGTGTTCAGGCTCGAGATCCCGAAGCTAAATGGGATCCCGTTTTATCAAAGCCGATTTCAATTTTTTGGCTAAGGAAAAAACTTCCATGTTTCATGGACTCAACTTTGTGCACTTACCCATGAAGTGGCCACAATGGTTGTAGATCTTGATCATAAAACTTGAATAGGATAATGGATTGAGCACTTGATTAGATCTTGAATGCTACATCATCACATTAGCTCAACAACACGCATGATGTACTAAATCTTTGAAATGATGAAATGGATCTTGATTTCTGCAATAATCTTCGTATAATCTTCCCTTGGATCCCTTCTCGAATGCTCTAGATTACTCTATAATGCTCTTGTGAAATCTTAGGATGCTTGACTCAAAATTTCTAGGTGAAACTACAACACTACAAGGCGACATTTGAGAATTGAAACTAAGGGCAATAAAATCCCACCAAGAACTTGAATTAAAATAGGTCCTAGGTTAAAGTGGGACTCATACACTAGGTTGGGCATATGAGTTCCAGAGGCTTAAACTCGAGACATAGATTTCAAGAAGTGTTATGTTTAATGTGACATTTCAAATCATGTCCCAAGACCTAGGGAGGAACCATACACCTAGATGGGTGTATGGATCTTAGATCCCTAAATATGGAACACATAGCCAAAAATGTTAAATTATGATTTTCTATTTATCAAATGTTGCAATTATCCTTAGAAAAATACATTTAATGAGGCTTGTGGATGAAAAATAGGACCAATTAAGGCATAAATTAGCCAAATTTCAAGAGGGCGGACCTAAACATGTATGAAAATGTAAAGGGATACATTTTTATACACTACAAAAAAATTCCCCATTAGTGGTGAATATTCCCTTGTTGTTACTTTATCAATAAGTGTCATACTTAGTGATTTATGTCACCTTTTACATTGGGAAGTGTGTCATTACTTGAAAATGACCCACTATTATTCCATTTCATGGAGGGCTTATACCTTCGATTAGGAAAAACTCTTGTAAAAAAATTCCCTTATTATTAGGTGTTGTGTAAGTGAATGTTGAGTTGATTGGAGGTGGTTGTTACCCTCATCCTACTCCTCACTCAAGAACTGATAGTCATGTTGTGTAGTCAAGATGTGACATTTGCTAGTGATTTTTTCATTTTTATAGGTTTCATTTGGTGGTTTTAGTGTCTTCAAGTTGGATTTGGTGTGGATTAAAGGTTGATGATTCTCTTATCCTACTCTTGTGTTGTGTTTGTGAGAGAAAAAATGTGGGTTAGTACCTTCATCATTTGGGTGTCATTTCACTCTCTAGTAAGTTCATCATGGTGACTTCACCACACGATTGGTAAATCTTCCACTAGTACCACTTTTCTTATAGAAATAGTGACTGAGGTTGTTTTTGTTAGTGTCCTTGTTTCATTATGTTTCACATGACACTTATGTGCATGTTGTTGGTCATTGGTGTTATGCTTTAAAAAACTAGTTACTAATGTCCTAGGAGTGTGTCTTGGGGCATTACAACAATGACACAACTACATCTCCACTCTTCAATTTAGAAGTAGTAGTAGTGGTGACTATCATTTCCAATTTATCCCATGATTTAGGTAAAGAACAAATAAAATTAATACACTTCTCTTCATTATCCATTTTAATTCTAATAGTTAATAATTGACTTCTCATAGTATTCAAGGCTTTCAAATGTTTATCCATAGACTTACCATGATTTATCTTCAATTAATTTATAACTTCTCTCCAAGAAATTTTTTTTTTGAGAGACTTTGCCTTATACATAGTACACTAAATTTATCCTCTAGCTCTTTTTTTGTGGCATTAGTTGATCATTAGGATTTTTTGACAAGATCATAACAACAAAAAACTTGGTACTTCTTAAAAAAAACTTGCACACAATGAGTCGCCTAATTTACATTATCAAAGATATTGATAAAAGAGTTGATTAAAATTTACAATATGACCTTGCTTAAGTAGGAGAAGGTAGTGAAGATAGTCATGTGAAACACAATGAATGACTAACCCTTCAAAGATGGAACACTTGTTAACTCACATGACAAGTGTTCTAGTGAGTGACAAGTGACCATGCAAGAGGTGTCTCACAAAGTGAGAACACTTGTCTCAACCACATGAGGTGAGATGAAACTCTAGAAGTCCTCCAAATGAGCTTAAGTGTAGTGTGAATATGAATCTACTAAGCAGGCTAAAAGCTAACTAGTTTAATAATACCTCTTTTCACACTAACATTGATATATTTAGAAAAGTAAATTTGATAGTAAGCTCCTTGTATTCCTATAAAAAATTAGTTAGTATTTATCCTTTATACTAATTGGTTTTTTCAATGGCATAAAAATATAATGATGTTTTCCAACAAATAGATCTTTCATCTTTAGCTTGCATAACTCAAAATTAATTTTATTAAGTTTTACTATGTCTATCCTTGTGCTTCTTGTCATTTTGACTAACACACAAATCCTCATATATAGCTCCCACTCAAGAAAGATATTGTCATAGTTAAAAGAAACCCTAACTCTTCAAACAAGGACCAAAACCAAGCTTTGATACCAATTGTAGAGAAAAAGAAATTTGATAAACTTGTACAATAGAAGTAGTGCATATACAATATAAAAAAAAATATGAAAAGAAAAAATACACAATATTATGACTTAGGAAAACCCTTCTAAGAATAAAACCCAATACATTAAAAAATTTCATTGTTGCAAAAAATCAACCATTCTTTAATATAATAATGAATTTCGTACTTCACCATTAAGCATGTGTAAATATAAATAGGCACATCAAAAGTGACTTTACCCATTGTATCAAACAACAAACTTGATCCCATCTAGAGTATTAAACATGAAACATATACAACACTTATCCAACAAAATAGACCAACTCTTGACTTTGGTGATACTAATATTCTTATAACAAAATTGTTTAGAGAAATACTATATCTTTTTTATGAGATACATAAAATATTATTTTGAAAGTATTATATCTTATAATGTAAATTACATATGACTATTAATAAAAATATATGCATTAGTCACAATTAATATGACTTTTTTCAATCTATACTAAAATTGAACAAATACCATTTCACATATATCCATACAAAACCAATATAACATATATCATATATTATTTCAACAAAACTAAAAATATATTTAAATTGTTTTTTTTAATTTCATTCAAATGTATTCTTTTAAACGTACATTTTACTACCAAAGGTTAATGAGATTCTTTCTGACAACTATCAATACCTTACATTACAGATTATTAGAAGGAATAAAGTGAAAAGAATGACAACTTTAATAACGCACTACCACCACGGGACCCTCTCCCCTAGCACTAACAAAGTCTACATTCATTCTCGGGATGCAGAAAATCCATATTCTCGTATTCATGACCTACTTTACAGCAAATGTCGGTATAAACTTTATATACATTGCCAATTACCTACAAAATTTTCTGCACCTCACGGAAGTTTCCTCCTTTCCTCGGTAGATACCTCGTCCTTTCCCGTTTTCAGCACAGAGACGCTTCTTTGTTCTAAAGAAATTCGGCTGGTTCAGCGATAAGATGGCATCCAGACTCTGTGACAGCACCAATACCAGTGAAAAGAAATGCAGTAATGGTATTACGAAAGGTATGCAAGAAGTAGTTTTTATGTAAAATTTGTGTGTTGTATATGCTTTTTTCAGTGCCCTTTGCAAACTCTGTATAATTGTGTTGGAGGGAGGAAGATTTAATTTTCTTTGGGTTCTGATTTAAGATGTATCTGCTGGCAAATCGATCAACGTTCGAGTAGCGTTTGATTTGTTGTTGATTACCATATTTAATAAATAGCTATCAGATTTAATTTATACTGAAGAAATGGGAGGTTGCCAAATCCAGACTGTCAATCACTAAGCGAGAAGTTAAAAAAGGGTTCTTACAGACATCTTTGTGTAATATATGTCTTTTTACAGATTCGTACAACCATGGTGGAGGAAATTAGATTTTTTGGTTTTTTATATTTGTATCATGTTTCAGAAAGTTTAAAAATAAACCATCAAAGGGGAAAGGTCTAAGCTGATATGTCAAAGTAGCAGTAAGGAAACACAGAATAACTGGCTATAACAGTCCTACAGAAGTTAAGCATCGCGGAAAAGTAGTTTTTTTTTTTTGGGTAATCTAGTGGAAATATGTAGTCTAGTATTGGGGTTTTAAGGGAAGTACCTAGCCATAGTCTAGAAGTTAACTAAATCTTAGAAATTGTAAATATGGTCCAAGCTTCAAAAATGCTTCAGTATTGGGGAACAAGATGGAGGAAGTAAGTTGTAAGTTGCAAATGTGGTTCAATCTTTCAAAGTGTTTTATTATTCGGGTGTGAACAGTAGGAAGAAAATTTTAGTTTACAATTTTTCTTAATCTTACAGATTGCAAATGTGGTCTAATTTTCACAAGCACTTTGGTATCTAGGTGTGGGGCTTTAGAGAGCAAGTTTTAGTTTGCAAGTTTTCCAAATCTTATAAATTGTAAATATGGTTTGATCTCCACAAGTGCTTTGTTATTGAGGGATTAGGTACAGGAAGTGTTGGAATGTAAACCCAACTGCTGCCATCATCTCCAGCCGCTGCCCGCGATATCACAATAAATAATGGTACCATTGCGATACCGCGGGAGACCCCTACAACATTGTGTTTCATCATCATCACCAGTCATTATCCGTGTCATCAACAAACCATTGCCCGCGATATTGCAATATGGGTAGTTACCCATTGCGATACCACGGGGAACCTTCTTCCAAGCCGCCTCCGCTAGTAGATATTTCGTAGTATGGAAATTTTGATATTTAAGTTTTAATTTTAATGTAAATGACACTTTATTAAATACGTTTTGTTCAAGAAAAGTTAGTTAGGTAATTTGTAATAAATTTTATTTCTTGCCCTCCCTTCCGTGAATGTTTTTCATGTGACTTTTAACTTTTTCCTATATTTGTATATGTATTTTACTTTTGAATTTTAATGCGAATGTGAGCATATAGAAAATTAATGAGCAGCAGCTCTGTGTTGAAGATATTTTTTAATTTTTAATTTTTCTGTGAAAATTCCTCTGCCTCTGGCCTTCACGTGGTATCAGAGCTAGTTCGATTATCAGAGCCAAGTTTATCAAAGCAAATTATCTAGATAAATTTCAAAAATGGCAGCAAGCACAAGCTTGACAAACCCACAAATTCCACAGTTTAATGGGAAGAATTATGAGTACTGGTCAATTACCATGAAAGCACTATTTAGCTCACAAGATATATGGGATTTAGTTGATAATGGATTTCCAGAGCCAGCAGATGCAGTAGCATACAATGCTTTAACACAAGCAGAGAAAGACTTATTAAAAAACACAAGGAAGAAAGACTCAAAGGTTTTATTTTATCTGTTTCAAGCTGTACATGAGAGCATTTTTCCAAGGATTTCAGCAGCAACAAAGTCCAAACAAGCATGGGATATACTTTAAATAGCCTAGGTATCAAGGCATGACAAAAGTTAAAACAACAAAACTACAAATGCTGAGAAGAGATTTTGAAACAATATGTATGAAGGACAATGAATCTGTAGATTCATTCTACACCCAAGTCATTGAGATGGTTAATCAAATTAGGTCTCATGGAGAGAATCTGGAAGATACCAGAATTGTTGAAAAGATTTTAAGGAGTTTGCCCACAAAATTTTTATCAGTTGTAGTTGCTATAGAGGAGATAAATAATCTCTCACAGTTCTTAGTTGATGAGTTGTATGCATCTCTAATTTCTCATGAATACAAGCTGAAGAGGTCAGCAGATACATCACTGGAGCATGCTTTCAAAACTCAGGCTTCAGTTAGTCAAGGAAGAGGCAGAGGTAGATCAAGAGGAAGAGGAAGAAACTCTTACAGAGGTGGAAGATATAGTCTATCAAGTTCAAGTGGAAGAGGCAGCAATCAAGGCTCAAGCCAAAACCCAACATAGAATCAGTCACAAAATCAAAGGTATGATAAATCTCAAGTCCAATGTCACTACTATAAAAAATATGGGCATTAAATGAATGAGTGTAGAAACAAGTAGTATGATAATAATAGACAAAATACAAATTTTTCAAGAGAAGGTCAAAATCAGAATTCAGATAAGAGCACAATGTTTTTAGCTTGTAATGTTGCTCAAGCAAATGAAAAAGATGTATGGTTTTTAGATTCAAGCTGCAGCAATCATATGACAGGGAATCTAGAAATATTTTCAAGTTTAGATGAGAATGTAAAGTCTGATGTTACATTGGGTAATGATAACAAAGTGTCAGTCAAGGGAAAAGGAGATGTCAATATTCTAACTAAACAGGGGGAGAAAAAGTATATTTCAAATGTGTATTTTGTGCCTGGTCTAAAACATAACTTAATGAGTGTAGGGAAACTAGTTCAAAAAGGGTATAGAGTAACCTTCAAGAATGGTTTGTGCACAATTTTAGACAAATACCCAAACAACCAACTTATTGCAAAATTTAGAATGACAAACAACATAATGTTTCCATTAAAGATAAGGCTAGATTTGAATATAAATTATGCTCAAGCACAACATTTAATGAATTCACAAGTGGGTAGACAAGAAACTACAACAGTAGTGCATAAAATCTTTCAAGCTGAGATAAAAGATGAAAACTAGTTATGGCACCTGAGATTTGGGCATCTCAATTTTGGAGGTTTAAATTTACTTCACAGGAAAGGCATGGTCAAGGGACTACCTTTAATAGAAAAATTAGAAAGGGTATGTGAAGGGTGCATTTTAGGAAAACAACATAGAGAATCATTTCCAGTAGGAAAGTCAATTAGATCAAAAGCCCCTTTGGAAATTATACATTCAGATTTGTGTGGACCTATGCAAACACCTTCAATAGGTGGTAGTTTTTATTTTCTGACATTCATTGATGATTATTCAAGAAAACATGGGTTTATTTTCTAAAACAGAAAAATGAATTGTTTGATCTGTTTCATCAGTTCAAGAATTTGGTTGAAAAACAAAGTGGTTATTATATCAAATTGTTGAGAACAGATAGAGGTGGTGAATATATTTCAAGAGAATTTTTTAATTTTTGTAAAGATCATGGAATTCACAAGCAGTTCACAACTAGATACACACCTCAGCAAAATGGAGTAGCTAAAAGGAAAAATAGAACAATCATGGAAATAGCTAGAAGCATGTTGAAAGCCAAACATTTTCCAAATGAATATTGGGCAGAAGCAATATCTTGTGCAACCTATAAAATGAATAGGTGTCCAACAAAAAGTGTCATGAATATGGTACCTGAAGAAGCATGGATAGGAAGAAAACACAGTGTTACTCACATGAGAGTATTTGGATGTGTAGCATATGCACATGTTCCTGATGAATTGAGAAGGAAGCTAGATAACAAAGGAGAAAAATGTATATTTGTTGGATACAGTGAAGAATCCAAAGCTTATAAGCTCTATAATCCAACAACAAAGAAAGTTATAATTAGCAGAGATGTACAATTTGTAGAAGATGAAGCATGGGATGGAAGCATAGAGAAGACAGTCAATATTTCAGCTAGTATACCTTAAGAGGAGAATGAAGTTTCAGCATCAACAAATATTCTAGCTATTGTGACTCCTACCACTCCCATTCAAGCTCAACAAAGTAGTCCACAAGTGACACCAGCATCAACTGTAAGAACAACCTCATGCATTCAAGGAAGCAGTCCAACAAGAGGACAACAAACACCATCTACAGCAAGACCATCGGGTCCACATTCCACAAGTTCAAGTAATATGTCAAATCCTACATTGGCAAGTCTGAGAAGACAAAAAATCAGAAGCATAAGAGATATATATATGAGCAAAATGAAGGTGAGAATAATTCAGATCATATTTCTCTTTCTGCATTTTATTCTCAAATAGAAGATCCAGTTCATTTTGAAGATGCAGTCAAAGATAATAAATAGGTAAGTGCTATGGATGAAGAAATTGAAGCAATTGAAAAGAATCAGACATGGGATCTAGTCAGTCTTCCAAAAGACAAAAATGTCATTGGAGTGAAATGGGTTTATAAAACGAAATTGAATGAAAAAGATGAAGTTCAGAAGCTTAAAGCAAGATTGGTTGTAAAGGGTTATTCACAACAGCCTGGAATTGATTACAATGAGACATTTGCACCTGTAGCACGATTGGATACTATAAGGATGATTTTCACTTTAGCAGCTTATAATAAGTGGTCTATATTTCAAATGGATGTAAAGTCAGCTTTTTTAAATGATTATTTAGAAGAAGTTTATGTGGATCAGCCACCTGGGTATGAAATTCTGGGTCAAGAAGACAAAGTTTACAAATTGAAAAAGGCATTGTATGGATTGAAACAAGCCCTAAGAGCTTGGTACAACAAAATAGACAGTTATCTTTTGCTGAATGGATTTAATAGATGTAGTAGTGAGCCCACACTGTATACAAAAATGAACAAAGAAGGTGAAATACTGATAGTATGCTTATATGTTGATGATTTAATCTTCACTGGCAATTTGTCAATTGATCTGTTCAAAGAAGACATGAAGAAAGAATTTGAAATGACAGACTTAGGTCTGATGAAGTATTTTTTGGGCATTGAAGTGAATCAAAATGAAAATGGTATTTTTATTTCACAGTCAAAATATGCAAATGACATTTTGAAAAGGTTTAATATGATAAAGTGCAAATCAGCACCAACACCTACAGTGACAGGTCTAAAACTAAGCAAGGATGACAAAGGGTCTAATGTTGATCCAACTTTATTTAAGAGGCTTGTTGGAAGTCTCTTGTATCTCACAGCCACAAGGCCAGACATTATGTATGGAGTAAGTTTGATTTCCAGGTTTATGGAAACACCAAAAGACACCCATTGGAAAGCTGGGAAGAGAATTTTAAGGTATGTAAGTGGAACAAGAAATTTTGGCATTAAGTATTCAAGTTCAGATGAGTTCAAACTCATAGGATACACAAACAGTGACTGTGCTGGCAGCATTGATGACAGAAAAAGTATGTCTGGTTATGTATTTAATTTTGGGACTAGAGTTGTCTCATGGTCTTCAAAGAAGCAGCCAATAGTCTGTCTTTCATTAGCTGAAGCAGAATATGTGGCAGCCACAAGTACAACATGCCAAGCAGTCTGGATGAGAAGAATTTTGAAAGAATTGCAAAATGACCAAATGGAGGCAACAAAAATTTACTATGATAACAATTCAGCCATAACTCTCTCAAAAAATCCAATCTTCCATAAGAGAAGCAAACATATTGATACTAGGTATCATTTTATCAGGGAATTAATTAACAATGGTGACATACTTTTTGAGTTCTGCAAATCAGAAGAGCAAAGTGCAGATATTTTCACAAAGGCACTAGGAAGAGATAATTTTATTTTTCAAATAAACAGATTGGGCATGGTGGACAGTGCAGTTATATTTAAGGGGGAGTGTTCGAATGTAAACCCAACTGCTACCGTCATCTTCAGCCGCTGCCCGCGATATCGCAATAAATAATGGTACCATTGCGATACCATGGGAGACCCCCGCAACATTGTGTTTCATCATCACTACCAGCCATTATCCGCGCCGTCAACAAACCATTGCCCGCGATATCGCAATATTGGTAGTTACCCATTGCGATACCGCGAGGAACCTTCTTCCAAGCTGCCTCCGCCAGTAGATATTTCGTAGTACAGAAAATTTGATATTTAAGTTTTAATTTTAATGTAAAGTACACTTTACTAAATACGTTTTGTTCGAGAAAAGTTAGTTAGGTAATTTGTAATAAATTTTATTTCTTTCCCTCCCTTCCGTGAATGTTTTTCACGTGAATTTTAACTTTTTCCTATATTTGTATATGTATTTTACTTTTGAATTTTAATGTGAATGTGAGCATATAGAAAATTAATGAGCAGCAACTCTATGTTGAAGATATTTTTTTAAGTTTTAATTTTTCTGTGAAAATTCCTCTACCTCTGGCCTTCAGGAAGTAGGTCACAGTTAACAAGTTCTCCAACCCTCGAAAATTACAAATGCGATTTGCACTATACAGGTGCTTTTATATTGATATAAGGAAGCGCTTTTATATTGGTCTAAGGAAGAGGTTAGCAAGATGTTTGCCAATTTTGCGAACCTTATAAATTGTAAATGTGATTTTAAGATCTGCAAGTGTTTTATTATCAAAAGACATATGAAACAAGTTATAATTTACAATTTTTCCAAACGTTACAAGTTATAAATGTGGTTTAGAAGCCTAGGAGTGAGAAGAAGTTGAATCTTACAAGTGATGAGAGAATTGCATCCTAAGTGTTCTGGTCCACAATAGAAATTTAAAATATAATATAATTATGAATTAACTAATATGTCAAAATGTGCATTATGGATATACAATACACTATAAGTAATGCTTCTCAAACTAGAATGGACTACGTAGGCCTTTTGCATATTTTTATTTCGAGGCTTTATCATGAACTCCCTAAATTTCATAAAGATATTAGGATGTCTTGTAATTACACAGCGTACAAATATATATAAAAAAATTTGGTAACCTGTATACATTAGCATTTTATCCATGCATGCTCATGATCTCCCTCCAATTCATCGTGTGAAGAAATATTAGAAAAATGCCTCCCAATAGATGAGATCGACACCGTTGGAGCGAAGAAATTGAGCAGCGAAGAATGTTCTCAAGCTTCGCGTTCAACGAGGCAGCGGGAGGCTACAAATTTACGCACAAACGAGGCTTCCCAACAACCAACCCACAGGTGATAGTACATTTTATTTGAACGTCTATGTCTATCTCTGCCGTATGAATCCAATTTTAAAGGTCACTCATTATTTTAATTAACAGTGACCATTGAGAGACATTTTTGGCTAAAGATGTATTTCTTAGTCACAGTGGAGAGCAGAAATTTTTTGTTCGGCAGCTATACAGAGACCTAACAAACCAAGGCGTATCCTGCTTCTTTGATGAAGACCGTGAAAGTTTACCAGTGGGAGAAGATTTCCTCTCTCGTATCTTTGAAGCTGCTAACACATGCAAAGCAGCAGTTTTGCTTCTCTCTATGGATT
>VDFB02281492.1:409266539-409378073 GCA_007258455.2 Sequoia sempervirens | reverse complement strand
AAGCTATTGAAAGCAAGATTTATCTGTCCAATTGACTACTCCCCTTGGATATCAAATAGAGTCATTGTTAGTAAGCGTGATGATTGTATTTGAATATGTATTGACTTTCAAGATCTTAATAAGGCTTCTCTTAAGGATGATTTTCCATTGCCTAATATAGATAGGATTGTGGATTCGATTGTAGGCCATGCATTGTTATCATTCATGGATGGCTTCTTAGGTTACAATCAGATCCGTATTAACCTAGTGGATCAGTACAAGAAAACCTTCACTACCCCTTAGGGTAGTTTTTGTTATGTGGTCATTCCCTTTGGGTTAAAGAATGTGGGAGCAACTTACCAATGGGTGATGACCTTGATATTTCATGATTTTATTCATAAGATCTTAAAAGATTACGTTGATGACATCTTGGAAAAATTGATAACACGTCAGGATCATGTGAAGAACCTTCATCTTGTCTTCAAAAGGATTTGACTCTATAAGATGAGACTCAATCCCCATAAGTGTGTCTTTTGCATGGATTCCGACAAGATTTTGGGTTCATAGTTTCTCACAGTGGAATCGAGGTTGACACAAATAAAATTGATGCCATCGTTAACATGCCTCCACCGAGGAATATCACTAAGTTACAAATTTTACAAGGGGAGATTCAGAAGATTCATAGATTTATATCTCATTTGGTTGATTGTACCCTTCCTTTCACCAATTCTTTTGAAAAAGGAGGTTCACTTCATATGGGACGAGGAGTACCAGAGAGACTTTGAGTCAATCAATGCTTATTTGGCCAATCCTCTTATATTGATGTCGGTTATGCAAGATAGACCCTTTTTGCTTTACCTTGCTGCATCACCATATTCCTTGGTAGCCTTGCTGGCTCAATATGATGACATAGGGAAAGAGAGAGTGGTTTACTACATTAGCCGTGTTCTCGTTGATTATGAAACTCGTTATTCCTCCATGGAGATACAATTCTTCACTCTTGTCTTCGCTATTGAGAAGTTGAGACACTACCTTATCCATGCCAAAACACATGTCATAGTAAAAATGGATCTCTTAAAGCATATGTTCTCTAGTGCTAACCTTGTTGGGCAATTATAAAAATGGGTTATGTTGCTCTCTAAGTTTGATATAAAATTCATTACTTAGAAATCAATAAATGGTCAGGTAGTTGTTGATCAATTGGAAAATGCTCCCTCATCCCGTTCCTTCCTAGGGTTGTATTTATTCCCCGATGAGAATATTTTTGTGGTTAACTATGAACTTGAATGGAAAATGTATTTCGATGAATCAAGGTGTCAGACTGGTTATGGAGTAGGTGTGGTCTTAATATCACCTGAAGGTAAATCGGTCCCTTTATCCTTTCAATTAGATTTTCCTTGCACTAATAACATTGCTGAGTATGAAGCTCTTATTGTTGGCTTGTGTGTCATGATTGCACTAAGAATCAAACATCATCATATACTAGGTGATTCTAAGCTCATTGTGAATCAGATTATAGGTACCTATTAATCTAAATAAAGTAAGTTGTCCCAATATTGAGACCTTGCCTTGTCCTTGCTTAATTAGTTCTCCTCTTTCACAATAGACAGTGTCCCTAGGAGGGAAAATAGACATGTTGATGCCATGGCAAGTGTTGCTTCTTTGGTACCTTCAGAAGAGGATATGAAGGAATACCACTTCGTGGTTTGTGTCTTGTGAACCCCTATGGTTTCCTATCAACCTAAATTTTAATATTTTTTGTGTTCTCATGTAGACTCAGGAGAATGGTTCTCTAGTATCTGTAATTACCTAAAGATTGGAATCTTTCCCTGTGATGCCACAAAAAACAATTGCACTCATATATGAAAGCTTTCAACATGTTATGTCATTTTATCCAATGTTCTTTATCAAAAATCCTACAATGACTTGCTTCTCAAATGTCTCACTAAAGTGGAAATACCTTGCCCTTAAGGAAGCCCATTTGGGCTCTAGGGGCAAACACTTTGGTGATAGATCCCTGGAAAGAAGATTGATACACATGGAGTACTATTGGAAAACAATGGAAAAAGATTCATTCAATTTTATTAAAAAGTGCCCTCAATGTCAACAACACAGTCGTTTTAATCAAACACCTACCCAAGAGTTACAAAATAAAACCTCTCCTTGGTCGTTCGCAAAGTGAGGGTTGGATATTATTGGAAAAATATCACCTCTTTCTTCTAAGGGATATACCTTCATTATTACCACTATAGATTACTTCATGAAATGGTTTGAATCTATTCCACTTCAGTCCACAAATGTTGAATCCATCTGTAGCTTTCTTATGAACAACATTATTTCTTGTTTTGGATTTCCCACTACACTTGTTTCTGATAATGACACACCATTCAAGAATAAGGAAGTAAAGCAATTCTTAGAGAAATTCCATATCCAACATATATTTTGTATGCAATACTATCCACAATCTAATTTCCAAGCAAAAGCATCTAAGAAGACTCTTGAGCTCATTCTTTGTAAAATAATTAACAAGCACAGTAAGGATTGGAATATTCAATTAACGTATGCTTTGTGGGCCTATTGCATGAGTGTTCGTACGGTGATGGGAACGATGCCTTACAATAGATCATGTATGGTGTTGAAGCCATCATTCCTTTAGAATTGGAAATTTTATCTTTACAAGTTTCTCTTAAAGGGTTAAATGATGATGAAACCTACCAAGTTAACCATTTGCATCAACTAGAGATGCTCAACGAGCATTGATTACAAGCCCTCAATCATCTTAAAGCTTATCTGCAGATGCTATTAAGACAATATAATCAAAGTGTGCTTCCTAGGGCCTTTAAACTGGGAGACCTAGTTCTCTGTGAAAACTAGAGAAATGTAAATGGTTTGTCTGATTAGAGAGGAAAATTTAGTCCTAACTAGTTAGGCCCTTACATTGTGATCTATATTTATGGTTAAGGTGCATATGGATTATCATCTATGGATGGGACACCTCTAAAAGATCCCATTAATGTGATGCATCTTCATCAATACTATGTGTAGCATCCCATGTGTCATCTATGTGGTGTTCTCTCTATGAAAGGGTAGTAGCACTACATATATTGACATTATTCATTAACACATTATGAAAAAAATTGTGTTATGATATGACCACATGTGTGTGTGTGTATGCATTATACATATATGTGTTTTGCTATGCTTTGTATCCATGTATCACACTACATCTTTTAAGGAAATTAGATCATTATTGTATTTGATTAACATACAACCATGTGTGTTTATTAAATCATGTTAGCATCTAATGTAAACATACATCCATACGAGCATATAACATACATGGAATAAACATACATGAAAGTAAAAAGCATACACATCCAAATAAACAATGCCATGATGAAAAAACTGATATGTCCATATATATATCTATATATATATGCATATATGTTTCAAATGCCATGTACATGTATTAGGCCACAACTATAAAAAATGAGTGGCTACTAAATATATTTCTATACAAAAGATCTACAAATATATATGTATGTGTATGTATCCTTGATACAAAAATGATCTACAAAATCATAAGCCCCTATGGTTGTGGCACATGGCTCCCCGAGCCCTTTAGCTCTGGCTGCTACTCTTGTAATCTTAAGAGAGACTACACAATGGTCATAGAATAGGATCGATGTATGTGTGATGTTGAAAATGCTACCCACATCCCTCTGATCTCCCCCTGCAGGGAGCATATGGTCATCTATGCCTGTCTCAGCTCTTCTCGTAGCCGTTGAACATCTACGGGGATCACAGTTTTTGGTTTCCTATCAAAGTCATCAAGGTGGCTTTGCAGGGAATCACGTGCCTACTCGACGATGTCATCCCTTATCACTACCACATCTCACTCATCAAGTGTTATTTGTAGCTCCCTCGACAGTTGGTCAACAGTCAGTTGGATGACCTCTATGCCTCACTCCTCATAGGTGGTCCTTAGCGCACTACTGAATCAAAAGTGGGGGCATGTCATCCCATAGACACTAGCCAAAAAGCCTTGAGGACGATCCCCTAGATCGGCACTCTAGGGGCTACCTCTGAAATGCACTTAGCTATTAGTCCAGTCCATGCCTGTGCATCCTTTGCAACCATAGAAAGAAAAAAAGAGAAATAAATAACACATGGCATATGTATATAATCATAAATAGAAGGAACTAGAAGTATGAAAACATAAAAAATGTGTTCTATATACCTGGGTCCCCTAGCTACCATGTGGGGTCAAAGTGAGGGGTAGTGTTAGGACCTATGCCGCTAGCATCAGTAGTAGATATCAATGATGCCAAGGCCATCACCATTGTAATAGTAGGAGTTGATGGTGCCGATGATATAGGGGTGGTTGATAGAGGATCTGACCTCCTCTACCACCTCGATCTCTAAGGTACCGCCTCCTCCTCTTGTGACCTTTACTCCTCCTCCTTGGCTTGCAACTACCCTCTCCACCTAACCTAAGGGGGTGGGGGTGGCAAGTCCCCATGTGGACTGGGATCCCCTCGTGGGGAACCCTCATCGAATATAGGAGTAGGATGGTGCCTCTCCCACCACCGTGCAACATTTGCAACCACCCCAACATTATCTACCATCGCTATGGGCAGTAGATCGTGGTTAAGTTCATCATCATCAAGGGAACAAAATTGGTGATGGTGCGGTGAGGGTGATCCTTGAGTCTTGCTGCACTCCTATAGGCCCTAGTATATGTTGGCACATCTAGTGGAATAGTCTATACATGACCATGTTGTAGCATGACCAGACTCTAGTATTATGGTACTATATTATAGTCATGGAAACTACCATAAATGGTCCTTTTGTAGGTTCCTCAGGTGCATGCCATCATCCACCCATCTGAAAAATTGATGGGGTCTCCATTTGATCCCATATGTAGTGAGAGTGTCAAACTATAGGCACCAAAACTATAAATCATTGAATTGCCATTGGCCTATCATATTGTACCAGTGGGCCATGGGGACGCAATATGGTCATCACTCAAGAAAACCAAATGACCTAGTGCACATGATGTGGGAAAAGGACCACACCTACAAACTTGTGCACGTAGTAAAGCTATGATACTCATGGTGGATGTATTGACCTAACTCCTGGTAGAGGTGTGCTAACATGTTGTACCTCCAACAAAAATCTGTCTTGCACTCGACCATCTCTCTAATTGTGTGAACAAGGCCCCTGTGTAGGTGTGATCCTCGCTTGTCTATCGTGATCCAAAAAGCAATGGTCATGACCATCACCCAACACAACAACAGTGGTGTGGTCCTCACCTAGTCATACCAATGTGTGTATATGTGGCCCATGATGTTGCCTCCATCTATCCACCTTGAGTAGTAGAGGACTCCCTCCGTCTGCTCCCATGTTGATCGGGTATCATCTAGGGCTACTCACTGTTCGTGTATGGGTAGTTCGAGGATCTGATAGATATCCTCGAGTGTGATAGTCATATCCCTAGTAGGTAACTAGAAAGATGACATAAGTGGCATCCCACGCTCCGTCAATGTTGTGAGTGTTTGCTCATGATAGCACATCTCTGGCATGGTGAACACATGCCAAAGATCGACCCACTCTAGGTGTGCGACCTCATCATTTGTTAGATGGTCCCTCTGCTCATGAATGTGTTAGAAAGGTCACCCTCCTAGATGCTCATGAATCTTTAGATACTCCTGCAAAAGTGAAAAGTTTTAAGTTAGAACATCATATTTCACAATTAAAACAAAAAATTTCCAAGACCTATGCACTTTGCACAAATGTCTGCATGCCACACATGCATCCCCATCCACCATGGATTCCTTGAGGATGCCATCATGTCCTCGAGATGTCAGAGTAGATTTGGGACCTCGACACAAAATCTAGATGGAAGCACACATTTTGGATGCAAGCACCCAAAATGGATGCTTGCACACCTTGTTGAATAAAAAAATGCTAAAAATGACCTTAAATTCATGAAAAACGAGGTTTAGAGGCATACCTGGTCAACCTTGTGAGCCTCGGTGATGTTGTCACACAGTTACTCCAACCTAAGTACTTTGTACTCCCTCCTGCTCAACATTTTGTTGACTTTTCTCTCACAAAAGTCAATTTTCTCTTAGTGAATAGTGAAAATGGCCCTTCTAGGGGCCCACCTAGGTATATATAGGCCCCCTAAGGCCCATTTTTCCTTGAGCTTGTGGCTCCCTGGTTTCTCCTAAATTTACCCTAGCAAGCTAGGGGAAAACTCAAGAGGGGGCATATAGTCACCTCTTGATGATATTTTTCTTTTGAATCAATGACTTTTTCTTAATCATTCTTATTGTCATTGTAGCTTCTTCTGATTTTTTAGGCTGACCCAAAATTTGAGTTTTCTAGGTTAAAGTCTTGAGTGATTTTCCACAACCATTTTGTCACTGTTTGTTGAGCTCAGTTGCTAAGAGAAGCTTCAGTTTTGGATAGCTCAACTTCGATGGCCTCTAAGGTCCCTTTTTTCTTGGCACAAAAATCCATAAAATTCAAAATTTAGGTGAAATCTTTCTTCTCTAATTTAGTGAGGCTGATTTTTTCCAAAATTGAGCCCATTAAAGTTGGGGACAAATGTAATGTCACAGAATTGCACCTAGGGTCAATTCCACATTCTTGCACTTTTTCCTAGCATTAATGACACCATAGAGAATTATTGACGAAAATACCATGGGTTAGAACTTCAAGATTTTGACTCCATGTGGACTTGTGGTAGAGAAATAGAAGCCTGACAACATGTTTGTAGAAAATATAGGCTTCGGATGCTCGTGCAACATACGAACATCTATGCAACGTGCTAGTGTCTTGGTGTTTTTTCCAAGTTTGAAATAGGGAATCTAGAATCTTGACTCTCTCGACATGTGTCCTAATAGTCAGATTTTGGATGTAACGACTCTTTTCCACCCTTCCATGCATTAAAAACCCCTTCCTTGCTCTCATTTGGGGTTGGAATTCATTCATTCAATATCTCTTACCACTTGATCCATCTTTGATTTCTCTTCATCTTTGATAGCAGCAATTTCACAAGCAAAGCCATGCCAGACTAAGGCCCTTCCAGCAACAACTCTCAAACAAGCACTCAACAATGCATCCATGTGCTCTGGAGAGGGTCTAAGCCCATGGGTAACACTTTCTCTCTCTCTCACTTTCCTTTCCTACTTGTTTATTTGCTATTGCGTGGTGTGGGTTCACTCCTAAAGTGGGTTTTTCTTTCACCACACACTTTGTCTACTTCGTTTGCACTCCTTTTCAACTTGGTTTTCTATGGAGGTGGGAACACTTAAACGGGGGTCTGACTGAGGCATACCCTTATATAGCCCCAACCATTTCCCCTCATTCTATGTGTATAGGTTGAAAAGAAAAGCTTGGAGTGAAGGCTAGAATGTCCAATATGAAGTAAGCTTTCTCCAAGTCCCCTTGTACTTGTCATATTTTCTTGCTTCTTGTTAGATTTTTTTCATTCAGTATATCCTAGATCTTAGTCCAGAAGTGAAACTTGGTTCTATCCGCATGAGCTCTTGAGCACTCTATCGCTTAGGATGCCATCACATCCTTTAGATGACAGTGTTCCGCACTAGCATCCTAAAACTATGCTACTGTCTTTTGGCTGAGAGGTCACTCATCTGAGATAGGAATCTTAGAGTTCTACTCTCTTAGGATCTAAAGTGGCTTTCTTTGAAACACATCATGGGTATACTTCTCCATAGTTTCATTAACCTGATTATATTGAGGTGTATAAGGGTAGTTCATTCCTTGGTGATCTCTTGAGAACAAAGGGACCTAAGTGCAATGAATCCCTCTTATACCATAGCCACAAACTAGTATTTGAACTTTTCCACACTAACATTAGTAGCATGCTTAATCTTATACGACCATCTCGAGCCCACCAAAAACTTATCTTTTGTTCATGGTACTACCTCCCACACACTATTCTTCATGATGGAAGAATACTCTTCTGCCATGACATCTCTCCACGCTTGGTGCTTGGATACCTCCTAAAATCTGGATGACTCTACTTCATTTAATTCACTCATAAGTGCCACATATTTATAATAACGTTTGGGAGTCTTTCTTTTTCTAATTGAATCTTGAGGATCACCCACATATTCTTGAGCCTCTCTCAATGTCTGCTCAGTTTCCCTATTTCTCCTCTTCTCGGTAGTAGGAATCTAAGGCTAGGAAATTATTTATTCCTCCTTCTTATCAATCTGCTTGGCCTGCTTTCTCTACTCTCTAGCTTGTGTGACTAAAGTTTGAGGAATTTGTGCTACCTCAATTGTGGGTGATTGCTCCTCCTCATTCATCAAGTTGCTAGACTTCTGAAGAGCCCTCTCTTCCTTAAACTTCACATATTTGTGAACCACTATTTTCTTGAGAGTAGGAATGGAAACCCAATAAGCCTGAGGAGTTTCACTATATCCAACAAGGATACCTGTCTCTGTAGTAGGTTCCAACTTGGTTCTCTTCTCAACAAGAATGTGACAATACACAAGGCATCTAAAGATGTGAATGTGCCCCAAATATGGTTTCTTACCAGTGAACACCTCTTCTGGAGTCATCTTGCACAACACTTTGTAAGGGCTCCTATTTTGCAAATACATAGTTGCATTGCAATATTTTTCCCATAACAACAAAGGTAGATCCTAATCATGAACCATGGCCTTGGCTACTCCAACTATAGCCCTATTTTTATATTCAACAAATCCATTCTACTGAGGGTTGTATGGAACTATCAACTCTTTCTTAATACCTTCCTAAGCATAGAAATATTTGAAGGAATTTTAGGTATACTCACCTCCATTATCAAACCCTATTATCTTGATCTTCCTTCCTATTTGGTTCTCCATGAGATCCTTAAACTCTTTGAACCTACTAAAGACCTCATCTTTATTCTTCATGAAATATATCCACGTCTTCCTGGAGAAATCATCAATAAAAGTAGCATAATACTCATAGCCATTCAAGGATGCTATTGACATGGGACCACACACATATGAGTGTACAAGATCCAAAATCCCTTTAGGTCTAGTGTTACTGCTTGGAAAATTGGTTTTGGCAGATTTCCCAAGAGCGAAGCCCTTGCACACCTCATGATTTTATGTCTTCATATTAGCTATCCCTATCACTATTTCCTTAAGAATATTAGTGCTCCATGGTGAAGATGAGCCATCCTCCTATGCCATGATTCTCCTAGCCCTCTATAGTTGCTTACCAATGCATGTGCTGACTCAAACTATATCCAAAACAAGTTGCCATACTTGACTCCAATCACTTTTGCAACCTTCAAATCCTTGGGATGAATATAGACTTTTCCCCTCTCAAAAAATAGGATGTAACCCTTGTCTTCCAAAGCAGAAACTAAGATTAAATTCTTTGTGATGCTAGGGACATACAACACATTCTCCACCAACAAAGGTTTCCTAGACTTCCTCTAAAACTTGATGGTTCCAACACTAGTTGCATGGTACTTGGCACTATCTCCAAGCTCAATATAGAAATCCAACTTCTTCTCCTCCAACTTGGTGAAACATTCTCTAACTCTTGTCATGTGGCAAGAAGCCCCATATCAATATACCATACCCCATTGGGAATTGAACTTGAGAGACAAGCAATGAGTGAAAACTCATTCTCAAATTGTGATGCAAACTTGTCCACCTCTACTATAGCAACAACTTGCTTCTTTTGATTTTCCTTATTTTTCTTATTTGGACATTAACTAGCATAGTGACCCATTTGATGGTAGTAAAAACATTTTATCTTGCTCAGATATTTCTTCTTCCCACTCTTGGAAGAAGACCCTTCTATTTTCCCTTTGTTAGACTTCTGCTTACCCTTGCTTGTAAGGGAAATATTTTCTTTGTATTGACCCTTCTTCATCTGATCTCCTCAATGAGCACCTTCATGGATCTCCTCTTGAACAAAATCATCCCAAAGCCTTGCCCAATGAGGTAGTCAATCTCTATGACACCACACTTGACAAACACTTCCTAGTGCTTCAAAAAACCATTCAAGGCTATACGCACCAACTCATCTTCATAAATCATCTCTCTAATAGTAGCCAACTCATCCCTAACTTGTGTTAGCTTGGACAAGTAATTGGTCACACTCTCACCTTTGGACATCTTGGCATTATGCACTTTGTCTTTGAGCATCATCTTACAACTCTGATAGTCACTTTGATAATTTTTTGTGAGCACATCCCACATCTCCTTGGTAGTGTCTTTCCTGGATAAATGAGGAATTAAATGATCTTTTAATCCATCTAGGATAATCCTCTAAGCCTTCACCTCTTTGTCTTCATGTGAATATAAGGCAACAAGATCATTTGTTGGTGGTGTCACTTCTGTACTAGCATAGATCCATAGCCTCTTCTCCTTGAGAACAGATGTAATCCGAGCCTTCCACTAAAAGAAGTTAGATGCACCCTCAAGCCTGTCCTCGTATTGAACACTAGATGCCATAGCCACAAAAATAACTGGAGACAAAAACATGATTTTTTTCTTGAAATCTGTGTCACAAATCTTGGCTTCGTATTCAAAGTTTAGTGCTCTGGTACCATGTTAATTTCTATAACCCAATAATAGATTAATTGCTCAATAAATTCATGAAAAGAAATCTGTTTTATAACAATTATCACACTAAGTTAATTAACAGGCAATAACAACGAAAGCAAAAATAACAACAAGCCAATAATAGATACACAATAACATAGAATTACCTAGGAAACCCTAGTATGGGGAAAAACTTGCAAATGTTGGATCTACTATTCAGCCTAACAACCAACTTTTCTTTCAAAAATAAAAATACAAGTTTGCTACAACAATCGTAAATATATAGAGCCTAGCTACTTTACTTAGCATGCAAGAAAAGAAACCTTCCTTACATTCTTTGGCTTTAAATCACACATAAAATCACTCTTAGTTTTATCCCAACCTCACAAACTTGAAAACATTCTATTAAAGAATACAAAATCCATTGTTGCTAAAAATCCAAGTCAAGTTGCTTTAAAGCAACTCCACATCACACTTTTCAAGCTATAAAATCAACAAGCACTTGACTCAAAAGCTCCTCTATGGCACTTTATTAATGTTACCCATATAATTCGTTTACTTCATTATGCAGTTGGGTAGTGTAGAAGATTTCAATGTCATTGAAGCCATGGCTATGATTAACGAGCTTCTTGAGGAGTTTTCAAGATATTTTATTGCCCCTTAGAATTTTTTGCTCCACATCTCCACATTGAATGTTGACATGTTGTTTGTTCCATCATTATATAAAAGAGGATGGCATGTTTTGGTGTTATTTTGGACGACGAGAGTTAAGGAACGTTGAGTTTGCAATGTGGGTGGGTGAAAAAAGGAAGATGTGGTTACTCCATAACCCACACATGTGTCCAGTTGAATGTAGACAGAGTGAAGGAATGCTCCATTTCAAAATTAACTTTTTCACATAATCTAGAATGCTCTAGTAATTCAATAATAGTGTCCAACATTGAAACTTATCATCATTTAGTCTTCAATCAAACACATTTAGCTATAAGTATAGAAAGAAATGACTACTGTGAAGCATACATTTTTTTCCTAAGTAAAAAGGTTTCTCAACTGCAACTGGTTTGCATTAGTAGAGTCTATTAGTTTTGGAAATCAATATCTAGTGTATATATATTTTAAAAAATAAATCTATTTTTAAAATTTTTCTTCATGCATTGAAACAAATATCTTGTTGTGAAAACTTACATTCACAAGAAATAAAATATAAATATAATAATTAAATTAGAAATCTTCATAATTTTACTTTTCAGAAAGATGATAATAATAGCTACATACTTGCAAAACATAATTCCTAAATGACTTTATTTGATCCTTCAAAAGGTAAAGAAAATGTGTTTTTTGTCATCATTTTGATACATGTGAAGGAAACTCCATTGTGGATATGATTCAATACTAAAGGGGTTCTATCCAAGGGGGTTTTATCTAAGGGGGTCTTATCTAACTCTATTCAATTAAAACCCTTTATATGAAACTACTCAAGGCTCAAATCTTAATTTTTCTAAAAGTATGTGATTTTAGGTAAAAATAAGGTTGTCCCAAGGTAGATGGAAAGTGGCTAGCAAGATGTTTCCATCATTGCAAAAATGAGGCAAAATAGTCACCATTATTTTGTTTCATGGTGTAAAGATCCATCATGGTGATATCATGTTTTGTACATTGTAGAAAAAAATGAGTGACAAATTTATTGGCTAGCTCAAAAATTATTGTGATTGTCCCATCGGGAAGGTGAGTGAACCAATCAAGGGCTTTTCCACCCAAGCTTCTAAGGAAGAGCCTCAAGAGGTAAGCATCAAGATAAGAGACCTCTTGGAATGTAATATATAATTATTTTAAGTGCTCCCTTGGATATCCTTTCCCTCGTGCTTGTAAAATTTAGGCATTTCAAAGTTTTGAGGAAAGCGGATCATGGTCATAGACTTGTTAAAAGGAGAAGACATAATTCTTTGAATCTGTAGTTTTTCTTGTGATTTCCTAGTTGAAGTCCCTTAAAGGTATCCTTTATTTTGTTTACATCTTGGGCCAAATTACTTCTAAAATTGAAAGGATGTTATTGATAGTTGGATATGGGAGGTTAAGAGGATGATATGTGTTGGTATTAATGAGAGAATGGAATGGGATTGGAAGATTGGATTTGTTTATGGGTAGATGAAATTATATTAGAGGTTTGGAGATGATGTGATGCATTAAGAGGGATGTATGTTGAGATATAAGGAGAAGGGATGGATTGTTGAGGTTGTGGTATATGTGATGAAATATTTTAGGTAAGAGATGGGATCTTGATATGCAATTGAGATGTAGGATTAAGGGTTTGAGAGAAAATAGGGATATTAGAGGAATATGGGAAAGATAGAGGATAATAAGGATTAGAAGAAAATGAGAGATATGTAGGATTGTTGGTAAAACAAGGACAAACAATTGAGAGTGGGGGTGAATCAGTTTGTCATAAAATTTTGAACTTATTAAAATTTTCGTAACTTAATCTCAGATTTGATGAATGAAAATTAAACCATAAATAAACAGCACATCGGAAACACAAAGAAGACCAAGATTTTGTACATGGAAACCCTATTAGGGGAAAAACCATAGTGGATGTCAATCCACAATATTATACCTTATTAAAAGTATAATGAAGAATAATGGGAATGCACATGCATTCAAGCACACTGGCTAGAGCTCACTGCTCAAATACAAGAGGGATCACTGCCCAAGGAGGACACACTATCTTACAAGGATTTAGATTAGATCCATAGAGTATTGAACTAAGAAAATAGCTTATGGAAGAGCCTGATTATAGTTTCGGTTAAGCACAGAAACACTTCTTCACACTTCGCTCAATCTTGTTCACACTCTGCTCTGCAATTGAATGAGTAGAACACTATTCACACACTAGCACTTTCTCTGGAACTTCTTCACACTTCACTCAAATAATCACTCTTATATATCCGCTACATGGAATCACATCAAAAAATTCATCGAACAAAAATAAAATATGAAAATATAAAAAATGCATACAATGTCGACATAAATTTACAAATGAATTCTCAATGCGAATCAAACACCATCGACCACAACATAATGTAGACCTAAAACAATATCCTCAAGTGTTACAAACATTCAAAAACTAATCTCCCAAGATCCACAACACGTTACAACCACCATGTCGGCCAAGAACATGGAAAACTGAACATGCAAAGGAAATATCATCGACCACAAGCACATCGATCAACATGGATGTACAACAAAAATAAAGCATGATCTAGAAACATCCACGAGCATCAAAAATCATCAGAGAAGCATCCACAACAACTAAACTTACTAGAATCACACCAACTTCAATCAGGAACACTAACTGAAGCCACAAAAAAACTGTCAGAACACAACTGTTCATAACACGATCAAAACTTCATGCGGATCTCTAAAACTTTTGGTGGATAAACTAGATACACTCAGCAATAAACCCTTTAGTCCACAATGTATGATCATCAACATACTAAGCAAGACACCATCATGACCTTCACTGTACATCTGTCAACTTGCAACTTTTTCTTCAAATTTTTTCTCAATATCCTTGTCATATACAACCTTCAATACATCAATGCTAATAGTGCTAACATCAATGAAAACCACATATCAGTAACACAACCACAATATCCAACAATCTCCCCCTTTGGCATTGATGGCAACAAATGATGTGAAAAACACCATCAATGCAACTCTCAATCAACACTTACTCCCCCTTAGATTCTGACTCTTTTCTTCCTCATGACTCTTTTCGTCATACTATCTTTCACATTACTCTTCTCTCCCTTTGACATCAATGGAAAGGATAAGCGTTATATTTCCACATACAAGATCTAAACCACATATTTGCACATCTGACTACTCCCCTTGCGTAGCAACCACAAAATCATTAATCTAGATTAGGATATAGCTATGAAGCACACAAATTGATGCAAGTAAATGCATCATTAGTTCTTATTAGGAGGGGTAATCACCCCTACATCCCTCTAAGATACTCAAAGGTATCCTTTGGTAATGACTTGGTGAAAATGTTTGCAATCTATTCCTTGGTTAGCACATACTCTAGTTTGACTTCTTTCTCACTCACTTTCTCCCTTAAAAAGTGAAACTTGATTGATATATGATTGGTCTTAGAGTGTAGCACCGGATTCTTCGATATGTTTATTTTACTTGAATTATAATAGTATATGGAAATAGGCTCATCATATACTACTCTAATATCCTTCAACATCTATTTCATCCACAACACTTGAGTACAATTATTGGCAGCAACAATATACTTTGCCTTAGTAATAGATAAGGAAATGGAATTATGCTTTTTACTTAACCAAGACACAAGCTTCTTCCCTAGGAAGAAGGCATTTCCACTAGTACTTTTCCTATCATCCACATCTCCTACCCAATTTACATCAGTATAGGCACTCAAGGTAAGGTCATCATCTTTAGGGTACCAATTCCAAAAATCAACTATTCCTTTCAAGTATCTGAAAATTCTCTTTACAACAATCACATGAGATTCTTTAAGATCAACTTGATATCTAGCAACCATACATACAACATTCATGATGTATGGTCTGGTATGAGTCATGTAGAGCAATTTTCCAATCATTGACCTGCATCTTGTCTGATTTTCCTTAGGAGAGTCATCATTTTGTGTTAACTTGCATCTAGTTACCTTGGGTGTACCAATAGGGTTTGAGTCTTCCATGCCAAACTTCTTCAGTAACTCTCTCACATATTTAGAATGAGATATAAAAATTTCATTATCTAACTGAGTGATTTTTAATCCCAGAAAGAACTTCATCTCTCCAATCATAGAAATTTCAAATTCACTTTTCATTTCATCAAAAAAATTCATACATAAATCATCATCACCTCCAAAGATAATGTCATCAACAAAGACTTCAATAATCAACTCTTTATCATGATCCATCTTAAAATAAAAATTGTTGTCAGCAGTACCTTTATTGAATCCAAGCTTCAACAAATATTTATCTAGTCTAGCATACCAGGCTCTAGGGGCTTGCTTGAGTCCATACAAAGCTTTCTTCAATTGGAAAACCATGTCTTCCTTATCAGTTGGTTGAAATCCATCTGGTTGCTCAACATATACTTCTTCTTCTAGCTCACCATTCAAAAATGCTAACTTCACATCCATTTGATAGACTTTTTAGTTATTATAAGCAACATAAGCAAGAAATAATCTTACAACTTTTATTCTGGGAACATGGGCAAAGGTTTCTTCAAAATCAATACCTTCCATTTGTGAATACCCATTACATACTAGTCTTGCTTTATTCCTGACCACCTCACCTTGTTCATTTAGCTTATTTTGAAAGAACCATTTGGTTCCAATCACATTTTTATCTTTAGGTATGTGAACAAGAATCCATGTATCATTTTTCTCTATCTACATCAATTCTTCCTTCATTGCTTCCATCCTATTTTCATCTTTACAAGCTTCATTGACATTGTTAGGCTCAGTCTTGGAAATCAGACAATACTCTTCTGCAATCCTTCTTCTAGTTTTCACACCTTTATTCTTATCTCCTATGATCTAATCTTCATAATGATTTATCCTTACATAAGTTAGAACTTTAGGATTCTCTCACACTTCTGGTTCTTCAATTCTCTCTTTTGTACTTCCACTAGCTTCTCCTTCCCAAATTTCTTGATTCACCAAAATAATTTGAACTTGATTATGTGTTTGAGCATTCTTTTCTTTGTCTATACTATCATGCTACTCATCTGAATCATATCCACAATATCTAGATGATCTAGCAATGTTCTCATCAACCCTGACATTTTCACTTTTAACCACTTTCCTCAATCTTCTATTATAGCACTGGTAGGCCTTGCTTTTAGTAGTGTAACCCAGAAAGATTCCTTTGTCACTCCTTACATCAAACTTTCCTATGTATTCATCTCTCTTGATATAACACTTAATTCCAAATATCTTGAAATATTTATTAGTAGGCTTATAACTAAACCACAACTCAAAAGGAGTATACCATAATTACCGTTGACATTTACCTGGTTAAGAGTGTACACAACAGTGCTTACACCTTCTCTCCAATAGATATGAGGCACATTTCCTTCCATCATCATAGTTCTAGCAACATCTAGAATTTTTTTGTTCTTTCTCTCTACAACTCCATTCTATTGAGGGGTTTGGGGAGAAGATAACTATCTTTTGATTCCATGCTCTTCATAGAAAGAATTGAACTTTTGGGAGATGAACTCACCACCTTTGTCTAATCTTAAGCATTTGATCTTTAGACTTGTCTCATTCTCTACCATAGCTTTGAAAATTTTGAACTTCTCTAATGCTTCACATTTTTCTCTTAAGAAAGCGGCCCATATTATCCTAGAGTAATCATCAATGAGAAACATAAAGTACTTTCTCCTTTTAGAGTTTTGACTCTAGAGGGACCACACAAATCAGTATGCACTAGCTCTAGTACTCCATTAGAATGATGTTGTTTGCTCTGAAAGGAGACTCTAGTTTGCTTTACCATTTGAGATTCCTTGCATATGGTATTAGTAGGATTCACTAGCCTAGGTAGATCTCTTACTACTTGAGTGGATCTTACCTTGACAATGTTATCAAAATTCACATGACACAGCCTCTGATGCCATAACCAACTTTCATTTACTAGAGCAATTAAAAAAATTTCACTAGCAACACTCAAGTGAAAGATATTACCTCTTGTCTTTGCACCTAAAGCAATCATATTTCTAGAGCTTCCCAAAATCTTGCATTTTCCATCTTTGAACTAAAGATTATAACCCTTGTCGACCATCTATCCAACACTGAACATATTATGCTTCAAGGCTTATACATAAAGTACATCATAAAGATTATGTTTACCACCAAGACAAATAGATCCACTGCCACGAATCACACCAATATTGTTATCTCCAAATCTTACAACCACACCATCATATTTCTCCAGGCTTACAAATTTGCTTTTGTCACCAATCATATGATGTGAGCATCCACTGTTGATAACCCACTCATCCTTTTCTTCAATTCAGGTTGTAAGAGATTTCTCAACATTAGCCGATTTAGTAGCCACTAGAGCATTTTCCTTGATAGCAATGAAAACCCATTCATCCTCATTTCCGTTTTCTTTATCAAATTCTTCATTACTCACACCTTATTCAACATGATAACATTTCTTTTGAAATCTTGGCTTGTTAGGTTTAGACCTAGGAAGTCTTTCAAGAAACCTTGAAGCAAAATGACCTATTTTATTGCAAGAGAAACATTTAATAGGAAACTTTCCTTTATACTTACCTTGTCCTCTGGCTTCTCTTTTCACAATGAGTGATTTTAACTCTTCTACCTTTCTTTCTTCATCTTCAAGATGTTTCATCTCTTTCTCATATTTGAACACCTTTCTAGAACTCTCTCCCAGATCATATCTTTGCTTGTCTCTTATGGATACAAAGGCCTTAAATGTAGATTTATTCTTAGGGATAGAATCACCAAATTCACTTAGCTCAAAGGCAACAAGTTTACCAATCAACATATCTCTTGTCACATTTGTTACTGTTCTGAACTCTTCAATATCATGAGATTTCAATTTGTAAGAAGCAGGAAATGATTTGGGCACTTTAGCTACAATTTCTTGTTCATTCAAGATACCACTGGCATATCTAATACCCATGACAAATTCATTTAATCTTTCCATAAAAGAAGATATATTTTCATCTTCACCCATATTCAAAGATTCATACTTTCCTTTCAGACTCTATAGCTTAGCGACCTTCACATGTGCATCTCCTTCATACAAAGTCTCCAACGTCTTCCAAATCTCATAAGCTGTCTTCAAATCTATCACATTTTTCATCTTTGAATCTGTCAGAGCACTTAACAAAGCTTCTATAGCCCTGATATTATATTCAACCTCTTTAATCTCATCAGGGGTAGTGGGACCATTTTTCCGAATAACATATTGGTTCTTTGTAATCTTCCAAAAGGGTTCACCAATACATCTCAAATGACATTCCATTCTAGCCTTCCACAGAGAGTAGTTTGTTCCATCAAATCTAGGGTTGTCCTTCTTGTATGATGCCATCTCAAATCACCTCAATCTATTAAACTTCTTTTGAGGAACCTGATCTAATACCAATTGTTGGAAAAACAAGGATAGACAACTGAGAGGGGGGGTGAATCATTTGTCATGAAATTTCAAATTTATTAAACTTTTCTTAACTTAGTCTCAGATATGATAAATGAACATTAAACCATAAACAATCAAAACATCAGAAACATAAAGAACACCGAGATTTTTTATGTGGAAACCCTATTAGGGGAAAAACCATGGTGGATGTCAGTCCATAATGTTAAACCCTGTTAAAAGTATAATAAAGAATAATGGGAACACACATGCATTCAGGAACACTGCCTAGAGCTCACTACTCAAATATAGGAGGGCTCACTACCCAAGGAAGACACATTGTCTTACAAGGATTCAGATTAGATCTATAGGGTATTGAACTGAGAAAATAGCTTATGCAAAATCCTGATTACAGTTCTAGTTAAGCACATAAGCACTTCTTCACACATTTCTCAATCTTCTTCACACTCTGCTATGCAATTGAATGATTAGAACACTATTCACACACTTTCAATTTCTCTAACACTTCTTTGCACTTCACTTTGATCAAACAATCACTCATATATCTGCTACATGGATTTACATCAACAACTTCATTGGCCAAAAATAAAATATGAAAATATAAAACATGCATACAATGTTGGCCCAAACTTACATATAAGTTCTCAATGCAAATCAAACATTGTCGACCACAACATAATGAAGACCTAAAACAATATCCTTGATTGTTCCAAATATTCAAAAATAATCTCCAAGGATCCACAACACGTTACAACCACCATGTCATCCAAGAACATGAAAACTAGAACATGCAAAGGAAAAATTACCAACCATGAGCACATCGATCAATGTGGACATGCAAAAAAGATAGAGCATGATCTAGAAACCTCCACGAGCATCATGAATCATGAGAGAGGCATCCACACCAATTGAACTTACTAGAATCACACCAACTTCAATCAGGAACACTAACTAAAGCCACAGAAAAACTGTTAGAACACAATTGTTCATAACAAGATCAAAACTTCATGCAAATCTTTGAAACTTTTGATGGATAAACTAAATACACTCAGCAATAAACCCTTTAGTCCACAATGTTTGATCATCGAAATACTAATTAAGAAAACATCATGACCTTTACTATACCTCTGTCAACCTACAAATTTTTCTTCAATAATTTTCTCAATATCCTTGTCATATACAACCTTTAATACATCAATGCTAATAGTGTTGACATCAGTGACAACCACATATCGGAAAAAAAGCCACAACATCCAATAAGGATTATGATGAATAAAAGTTGGGGGTGTGGAAGGAGGTTGTTGGATGATTCTAGATGTGTCAAAATCATGGGGTAATTTGGCACCTTTTTTTTTTAGCATAATGATATATTAGTCAAGATGCTTCATGATATATCTATCCATCAACTCTATGGCTTGGGTATCTTGGGAAGTATCCTCTAATGAGGTGGGTGAGTCTTAGTCACCTAAAGCATGATCATGAATATTGAAGGATGGAAATGGATTCTTCATGGAAATTTGGTGGACTACCTCCTCAAAGGGTGTACATCATGAAATGATGAGGGGAAATATTGAGAGGCCATAATTTCCTTTCTTGCTTGATACCATGTGATAATAATCCAAGGGAGAGAGACTAGGAATGATGAGATTGAATGAAAATGATTATAAATGATTAGGGTATACCTTGGATTTTAGAGGATTGGGATGAGAATGATAGAGTGGATGAAAAAGGGGATAATGATGTAATGGATGGAAAGGGGATAATGATATAATGGATGGAAAGGGGATAATGATAGTATGAATGGAAATGGGATAATTATATAATGGATGATACAAGATAAATAGTGTCTCAATCTAAAATAGAACCTTAATTGATAATGATGGAGTTTTGCTTACACTAGACTTTGATAATAACCTAGGCAAGGCTTGGATTTGCTCACTCGAGCTTGGATAATCACTTGAGTAAGGGTTGGATAAATATTATTTTTCTTACCTAAGCTTGGATAATCACTTAGGAAAGGATTTGATATGGTTATTTAGGCTTGTATAATCACCTAAGCAAGGATTTTATGGGGATTTTAATAATAAGGATTAGGAACTAGATAGAATTTTAACAAGATTGATTTTGATAGGACATGATATGGATTGCAATTAGATGACAAGATAGGTAAAAGATGATAAGGATTTGATTGGATGATAAGATAGGTTGAAATGATGATAAGGATTTGATTGGATGATATGTTAGGATTTGGATTGGATAGAAATATAAAGAGGATCAATGATGAAAGAAATGAGGATGATAAGGATGATAAATATAGGCTAGTCAAAACAAGAAGATGGTTGATAGGACCAAGGTCTAGGGATGATGGTTTTGATGACTAGATTGTGATATTGGATACAAATATGAGGATCAAGGTAATATAATAGATTTTGAATGAAAATTATGGAAATGATTGATGTTTTAGATGAAAATATGGTTGAGGTAGGGTCTCTCAGGTCTCGTATAGGGATAAAAAGGCCAAGATTAAAAATTAAGGTCTCAAGATGATCAAATAGAAGTGAAATGATAAAGGTACATATTCAAGTGATAGAGGCACCACATTGTGAAACAAAGGAAAAACTTTGTGAAATAGAGGCACCTTTACGTGGAATAGATGTGTAGTTTCATAGAAAACTATGTATCTAGGCACCTTCAAATGATATTGTCAGGGGATGATATAGAAGCACAATTTGATGGCTTGGGATGGATTTTGATGAATTTTTGGCAAGAGATAATAAAAAAAGAAGATAGAATGAATGAATTGACTTTCAAGGTGATATGGATATTTTTGAGCATTGTATGTTGAGTGGCTTCACTATTTTTACACATGAAAATGTGTCAAGCAAGATATCAAAACCCTATAGTTAGTCAAGTAGGTGTGTTAGCTCAAAGTAGGCCCACACACCAAAGGTATAATACTTTCAAATAAATGGTTAACTAGGGTATGCAAAGTTCATGTACCACCTTTATACCCCTTAGCTTAGAAGAAAAAGGCCCTACCAAGGAATATGTGTCACCTCAACAAGAGAAAATGCATGGTGAGTAACTTTGGCCATGATACTGTACCATACAACATAATAATCAATTAATAATGGTATTAACAAGGTTCTTAATGGATATGTGAATGGTGAGCTCATCTAGTAGTGTTTGAGATTAGGAGGGTCTCTCCTTCTCTCATCACCAAATGAGTCTCAATAGACCAAGGGTCTTGTGGCTTGGATTGAACAATGCTAACTACACTTTGAGATATACATTTTTCTCCCCCCATTTATATACCCCACCAAAAAATATGGTTGAGATAATCCTTGAGGTGTTCAAATCCTCAAGAAGGCCTCCTAATAGGAAAGACTATACTAGATATTTTTGGTCACCCAATACTACATGAAACACAAGGGGATAGCTGAAACAAAAGAAAATGGAGGGTTGCTTTATGGTTTAGGACATAGAACAACACATTTCACCATTATTCCATTAAAGGGAAATGCTAGAGATCTCAATCTACAGTATGCAAAGGAGAAAGAGATCTTGCAATAGGGTTGTCCTAGGGTTTGATTATAAAATAAGGAGGGGTTCACCACCAAGCTAGGGCTTGGAAAGACTAATGAAATGTAAGACCTAATTCTTAAACCTAATGTAATGCAATACTTCACTAAATGACCTAGAAAAGCATGTAAAATAGAATAGAAAGCTGAGAGATGAAAGGTGTGCACCTGAAAACTTGAAGAGGATTGGATGAAGGTATAAAATTAAGCTCATTTAGTTCACAAGGGCCCAAGACCTAATGTGAATGTGTCAAAAACATTACAACACTAAATCAAGGCAACATTATGCTCAATTTTACAAGGAGGGCCCAAACAAGCAAGCATAGGGATACTTTTTACATTGCCACATATAGCCCCCACTTTAGTTAGAGGAATAACTTGCTTGAAACTCAAACTAAAGTAGACAAATTCACATCAAGAGGGGTCCAAGTGAACCAATTTTAAATAGTAAGATAGGATGTCAATGATCAAGAGGGATAATCAAGCCCCCAAGACCAAGATTCAATGACAAACCAACATAGGCACAAAAGGACACACATGAAAATGATATGGAGAGACAAAACAAGGCACAAGCATACACTACCAAAGACAAGGGGGAAATTAAAACAAAAAAAAAATGGGTGGATCAAGCTTCAAGACCATTTTTCCATCATGATGTGGATTAGATCTAGGTTGTTTTTCCAAAAATTCACACTCACTCTAAGGAAAAAAAACTCTAGGCTATCCACTAGGTGAGTAATCCAAGAGGGTGAGACACATACACATGTGACTAGTATGCGCTCACACACACACACGTGAGTGGCTAAGGGAAATTCATTCCTCAGATCAGATTCCTGTCCAACCATACCAAAGTTATACCTCATGATAACTTTGATAAGGTGCCACACAACAATGAACTGTGAGCTTCATGAGGCAAGAAAAGCTTTGTATGCTTGGAACTCATGAAAAAACAAGATGGCTTCATAAGCATGCGAGGTGTTTTATGCAAGGTGGCCATATAACTAAAAATGCAAATAAGGAATATTCAAAGAAGTCTTGCTTAATTCATGTGAGGTATTTAACTTAGGGAACATTGTTCCTAATGTCTCCAAGAGAGGACCAATCAAATAATAGAAGATTCACAACTTAGGGGATGCACTGTGTTGCATCAAGCCACTAAGAGGAACATAGCATGCTAAGAGAGAACATACTCTTGAGGGGCATCACACCCAATGTCAACCATAAAGAAAAAAACACTTTGTATGAAATAAGAAGACTGCACCATGAAACATGAAAAAGAAAAATGCAAAAGAATAAAGCAAATGTATGCCCCCACTTTAAAGAAATTTCTAAACACCATTACTATGAGCAATTTCTTTAAAGTAGCCAAATGTTTTTCCTAAGACATGAGAGATTTCCTTAGAAAAACCTATGCCAAGTCATATGTTTCCAAATAAAGCTATGCCATGAAAAGAAAAGAAGGGGTTACCCCAAAAATGAAACTCCAAACACACATAAGGGATCTATGGATTTGGGGTTAGTATGTTCTTGCTACAATGTTTTTAGAGAGCTTAGAACTGTCATCATTCCCCAAATACTCATAGAACTGGAAGAATGACACAAAAAGAGTCAAAACAAAAAAAAATTTAGGTCAACATGGAAGAGACATGAATGTATCGACACCTTGCATATGCCCAAAAGGAAAACACAAGACAAAGGAAAAATACAAAAAGGAAAGCTTTTGGGTCAACATGGAAGAGACATGAATGTCTCAATGCCTTGCATCATCCCCAAAAGGAAAACACAAGAAAAAAGAAATATTTTGATTCAAAATGGAAGATACATGAATGTCTCATTGTCTTGTGTCATCCCCAAAATGAAAACATGAGACAAAGAGAAAAGGACAACAAGGAAAGCTTTTGGGTCAGCATGGAAGATGCATGAATGTCTCAACACCTTGCATCATCCCAAAAAGGAAAACACGCGACAAAGAAAAGATAAAATATAAAATAAAGGATAAAAGATTTACAATATAGAGAAGAATGATGCTACAAATAGAGGAATGTCACAAAGAGAGAGAGAGAGATAAATCAAATAGAATAGTATGGGGGATCACATTATGCACATGAAATCACACAAAAGAAAAATAAATAATAAAAAAGACTAGTAAGGCACATGTGAGTCAACCTAAAGTAGGTCATCCACATTCCAATCATGTTCATTGTATACCGAAGGAAGAAAACTAGCCAAAGGGACAATAGCAAGTGTTGAACTAGGGTCATCACCAAGTTCAATACTCTTCATAGGGAAATTATTGTTTAAGCAAATGGAAGAGGAAAACAATGTAATTAATTCATTATGTACCTCCTGATCATCATCTAAATTAATCACTATAGGAGGTCTAATGATAATGTTTAAAGAAGGGTTTAGCTCTTGTTGTAGTTGTACTATAAGATCTTTTTGTTGTGGTGAAGGGGGAGACTCATCATGCATTGCTTTAGTCAAGTTTGGTTTTTTATTTTATTTGTTTATTTCTTCATTTAACCTTTGAGCAAGGGCACAACATCTATGCCTATGCTCTCTAGCACCTTTGTTTCTTTTAGTTTGATTTTCAAGTTGCACTTGTGTAGGAGTGGGATGATCAACCATAGGCTTCCTTTCTTCCCTAAGGGGAAGAACAAAAGGAACCATGGAAGGTTGTTTGATCAATTTCTCTTTGAATTTGTAAACTTGTTTTATTCTAGGAGGCATGACGGGATTGTTTTCATTATCTCTCGGTCTTTTGTAGGAATTAGGAAAAGGTTTTGTCTTAGGTTGATCTTGGTTGTTTGGCATGTCTTTTGGTTCAATCATGGTTTCATCAAGGATGGTAGGCTTGGTCATGGGTTGAGGAATTTTTTGAAGGGATAGTTTTGCTATGCATTTTTCCTGAAAATTTTGGTAGGAATTTAAAAAGAAGTCTTCTTGATGTTTGATAGGTTCCATAGGCTTGGTCCAAAAGAAATGTAAGGAAAAGTTTCTGCAGGAAGACAAAGGGTTAAAGCCAGTATGATGTATAGTGAAAATTTCATTATCAAAGGGAAACTTTAAGCATTTATTTACAACCGACAAGGCAACATTCATGGATTGAAGCCATGGATAGCCTAGCTTCACACGAAATTGGTCTGACTACAGGATGATGGAGAATGAGACATCTAATGTTTTCAGTCTTATTTGTAAAGGAAGGGTGATTGATCCCATCATAGGGAAAGTGAAACCGTTATGCATTTTGCTCCATGATTTCAGTTTATCATATATTTATTGATAGAGCTCATGCACAAGTAAGAATTCTTCAGTGATCACATTCTCTCCACATATGAGATCTATTAATATCCCACTAGTGGGCTTGTCATAGATTTAGTCAAATATGTAAAGAGGACCATCAGGTGCATGTTTAAGTATATCTTGTGAGGAGAAAGCAATCTCAAGAGGATTTTTTGTTTGCCCCCTATGAGGTATGACTTTCCTCAATCCAACCATATCATCCATAAGATCAATATCTATAGCATCATTTTGGATAGTATCATTGTTGTCATCATTCATGCCAACATTCATCACATCATTCTTTTTAGTTTCACTAGCTTTGACGAATGAAATATTATGATTAGGCATAGGGTTGGTAAATATTTGTAATTTTTGGTTAGGGAGGGCAACAGACTTATTTCCTTGATCACTAACACCTTCATGGAAAGTTGACCAGAATCAATGAGGTCTTGCACAAGATGTTTAAGATGCTTACAATGTTTTGTATCATGTCTATTTTGTCAATGGTAATGATAGTAAGAACTTGGTTTATAGTTTGTGGGTAATGGTATATTAGGATCGATATTTTTAACTGGAGGTAATTTAATCATCTTGTGTTCTAAGAGTTGTGACATTGTATTATGGAGGGTATCAGGCAAGGGAGTGAATTGTCTTTTTGGGCCCCCATAGCTAAAGGGTATCAATTATTTTATGGAAGCTACTTGGTTATCAACATGTTGACATGTTTTTTGAGGGGGATTAAGTTGAAGGGATCCTTTATTCTATTTTCTAAATTTTTTTATAGTTGTTTTGATTTGCGGACTCAGATTTCTTAGTTCGACTAGATGTAGATTTTGCATCATGACTACTAACCAATTTTGATAATCATAGAGGGTACTACATAAGTGCATGAAGGAGGATTATTTCATCAAGGTAAGCTTATATTGTATCTTACTTTGTACATTCTCTATGAATAACTTTTGAAGATGAGGATCAAGAACCTTTATATCAATTTGGGAATAAAGTGATTGGTAGCTCAAGATAAAGTTGGTAATATTTTCCTCTTCTTTTTTCTTACATCTCATCAAATCAGCCAAGGTCATCTTAGGGGTCATATGAAATTGGAAATGGTTGATAAATGCATCAGAAAGTTCATTGAATGAACAAATTGAGTTGTTTGGTAATGACGAAAACCATTCTAAGGCAGTATCTTTCAAGGACCTAGGGAAAAGCTTAGCCAAGAGTTTGTTGTCAAGAATAAAGTCACTAAATAAGGCAGTGCAAGAAAAAACATGTTTAGAAGGATCTCCTTTCCCTCCATATTTCTTGAATCTAAGCACCTCTACACCTTATGGCATTGGTGTTTGAAATTTCTCCAAGGACAAGGGACTACTTTTGACATAATATGTAGGTGGGCCATTTTGATTTTGATTTATGGTGGAAGCTTGATTTTGAAGGGATGAAACAGTTTGAAAAAGTTGATTTATGAGAGGGTCATTGCTTGTATTATGAGATGGAGGTGAAAAATGTGAAGGTGTGTATTTTTTTGAGGGACAAGTGAATGGAATGATTATAGGTAGTAAATTGGTAGGAGATATGATGTGTGATACCCCAAAGGTACTAGGGATGCTAGCAAAAATGCCCAAGGAAGGAATCACATTACTAGTTGGTTGCATTGTTGTTGTAACTTGAGGGTTGGTATAGGTAGGAATAAAGGAAACTATTGTAGGAGGAGGAATTTGAATTCCTCCTTGGCTTGTGACATTGTTTGAGGATAAAGGAAAACTAGAGGTTGAGGTAAGATGTTTTTCAAAGATCTAAACTATGTTACACACAAGGTGAAGTCTATCTTCACTTTCAAATGTGTGATGAATGTTATCTATGGTAGGGATGGCATCAGTTGAAATGTTATCAATACTTATTTGATTTGGTAGGTTTTCTAAGTCTTCAATAATTTGGATTATGTTTTCTTCCATAACACTAGCAACCATTGTTTCAACATGTGCCACACTACTTGAAGGCAAGGAATTGTTAAGGGTATGGTCCATACCTAGTGAACTAGTTTCAATACTAGGAGTGAAAGAGCTAGATAACCCAAGATCCCCAATGATTGTGCTATTGCATGATGACATGGGTCTCAAACTTCGTCTCACTATAGTACTAGCAATAGGACACCAAGTAGAAATGCTCATGCAAGGGGTGCTAAGTGCATGATGTATGCAAATGCAAATTTAAGCTAAATACGATGAAATGAATATAACATAAACTCTATAAACTAAAACATAAATTTATCAGAAGCAAGCAAAAGCTTAGAGATAGAGTTTTGAATTCTGTAAAATTATGTAGTTTAAAATCTGCATTGGGACTAAATCGCCCAAAGGGTCGTATGAGTCCTATGAGGGTTTTTTTCACAAATTTCAAAAAATTTCAAGTGTTTTTTATGCTTTTTAGTTTGTATGATTTGTAGACTAAATGCAAATGTAGTTTTCAAATAATTTTCAATTATGTAAGATGCAAAAATACAACCTATATGCACTTTTAATAATGCAATATTTAGAAACCCTAGAATGCCAATTAACTAATACAAACCCTAATGCAATGTTAATGCAAGCAAGATCTAGGATGATGATGCACTGCAAATCATAATTATGATGTTCTAAATGTAGGTTCACCAAAATAAAACAAAGGAAAATGGAGGGTTGATTTATGGTTTAGGACATAGAATAACACATTTCACCATCATTCCATTAAAGGGAAACCCTAGAGATCTTAATCTAAATTATGCAAAGGAGAAAGAGATCTTGCAATAAGGTTGTCCTAGGGTTTGATTATAAACTAAAAAGGGGTTCATCACAAAGCTAGGGCTTGGAAATACTGATGAAATGTAAGACCTAATGCTTAAACCTAATTTAATGCAATACTTCATGTAGTAACATAAAAATTAGCATTTTTCTCTTACTTGGTTTGATAATTGACATTAAAATTAAATTAATGGTGTCTTGTAGTGTTGTAATGTGTTGTACACATTCACATCATTCTAAGACATTTATTTGATTAAAACATGCTTTAATTGATCCTTTGCAAAGGTGTTGAGAAGTGTTGTAACACACTTTCATACTTTTCTAGGATTTATTTTCTTAATTAAACTTAATGGGCCCCTTCTTAATAAAATATATTTAAATTTGTACCTTATTTAGGTGTTGTAAAGTGTTGTAAAACACTTTCACATTTATCTAGGGTGGTCTTAATTAATTGTGGTTAATTACAATTAATTAACCCCTTTAATTCAAATTCAAACCTTATTTATGACACCTCCCGAAGATCTATCTCGACACCCACGATTTAAATAATATAACATTTAATTGGCAAAAAATGGGTCTTGAAAAATGGTGTCAGGACTCATTTTCCCTAGGTGGTGAATTGGTCCTCCCTTTATGGGACTCCCATCATTAGTTGATTCTAAATTATTTTTTAATGCTCTTTCCATCCCTTAGAGTTAGGTCCTAGAAAACTAAGCCATGACCCATTTGCCCTAGGTGGCGAATGGGTCCTCCCTTAATGAGCACCCCCTTGTCAAATTTAATTTTATTGGGAATTTAATAAATTTTACTTCTAGATCTGGTGTCGGCCTTGATTGTTTGAATTTTGAGGTTAATCTCCTAATTTAGTATAAATAAAGGGGTTAATTCACATTGTTTCTCCTAGCAATTTTATGAGACATCCTAGAAACTTTAAGAGAGCATTATAGAGCATTCACAAGGAATTTCAAGAGTTTATTGCAGCAATTCAAAATCATATTATCTTGATAATGGTTTAATACATTCATGGATGTTGTTGAGCTAAGAAAGTGAGTGTAGCATTGAATATCTACTTGCAAACATTGTTCATATCTTATTCAAGGATCAAGATCTACATTCTTCATGGCCACTACATGTTAGAAATTAGATTTGCATTACAATACAAAATCCAAGGTATCTACATTGCATCATTTCATGTTTCATGCTTCATTTCCTTAATTTTGGGATTTCCCTAAGGTGAATGGGTTGGTCCTGAAGGCTATGGGAAATGAATGATTAATGGCACTGTAGGATTGTCTAGGTGAGAAATTCTTTATTTGAGGACCTATGTAGGTAGGCAAGAACTTCTTTGTTCTCCTCTCATGTAGTTGAGAACTTCTTTGTTCAAAGACCCTCCATCCTTCATCCTCAATGTAGGAAGGGCCTAAAGGTGGTGGCCTCCCCCATAGAATTTTAGGGGCAATCAATAGGAAGGAAAGTGAATAGAACCAGTTATAGATGGTTGAAAGGAAGGCATGCCACTCTAGTGCATGTTTGGGTATTCGATTTGTGAATTAGAGAATCACCCCCATTCAAAATGACTATCTGTTTGAGGACTAAGGACCGAGGATGAACCGTGCAATAATTTCCATTTCAAAACCATAGATAGCATGTAGTACATCGACCATATGAAAGTGAGATCAACTAGCCTACATGCAGGGGTGGGTGGGAGGCTTTTGGGTGGGAGAGAATAGTATAGTTCCAAGAATTATTTCATCATTTGGTTTAATTACCTAGAAGGGTTTTGACCAAGGAAAACCCCCATTCACTAACAAACAACAAGTTTTTCTTCCCTTGAATGTGTGATTGCAGATTTATAGGCTGAAGATCAAGTGGAGTAAGTTGCAAAAGTTGTCATCTAAAGTGCAGAATGAAATATTTGAAGCTATAGAATTATCTGCAGACTTCCAAAAGCTAATAACCAGGATTTTGAGAGTGCAAACATTAAGGAATAGGACCTTAATGTCAATTTCAGAAACCCTAATAAGGTCCCATTCACCACTGAAGGCGAATGAGTCCTCTGTAGCCTAAAAACAACTAATTTTTGACAAGGTATACAACTTTTTATTCTCTAAAAACTTCCCCCATAGCTGCTATAATAGTTAGGTATCATTTCTAATTGTTATTTGCATCTTTTAACTCTCATAATTGAATGTTTCATAGTGAAAATTAAGTGGTTCATCATCTTGATCTATTCATCTTGATGAACCCCTATATTTTCCTATGTTTCATTATGGTGAAACCGACATATTGAGAATTGAAATTTTCTTATTTTTGAAGTCTCTTTTGCATCCTAGGTTAGATATTGCATTCATTTGCTTTAAGATTTTCATTGAATTAAGATCTCTTTTAGAGTTACTTGTTTTGCATTAAATTTTGCATCTCATCTAGGGTTTAGATTTGCATTGTTTTGCATCTCTCTAAATCTGAAAAATACAAAAAAATATAGTCATTTTGCATCTCATACAATTGCATTTGAAAATCAAAACAAAATTACATTTCAATTTAGACCTTGCATTTCATCTTTTCATTGCATATTTACATTACATTTCTGGAAAATCTAAAACTAAAATCCACTGTCTCAAACCTAGAACTGAAAGATATCATTGAAATATTGCAAATCATTTAACAAATATTTAAAAACACCTAGCCAAAACCCATTCATCTTTATTGATGAATGAGTCCCTAATCAGGTCTTGTCTATACCTTATGGCAACTGAAAAAGTATCAAAATTCACTCTGAAATCCACAGAAACATCTAGCCAGGACCCATTCACCCTTACTAATGAATGAGTCCCTGTTAGCTACTGATTTGTATTTTATGGACATTAAAATCTCAGTTTCTAGCTTTTGTTTGGTGTTGAACAACACTTTCCTATTTTAGTTTCTAGATTTGTTGTTTCATCATATTCATTGCATTTAGCTTAAATTGCTTCATTTTAGTGCATTGTTGAAATTCAAAATGGCATTCAAACATTTCATTTTCAGCTCATTACATTGTGTAGTAAGTAAATTGCATTTCATAGAATCTAAAAATTACATTTCATTCTAGGGTATTGCATTACCTCTTTTCCATTCTAGGGTTGTAAAACTTGCATGAGCTTTACAACTTGGTGTCCTATTCACAGTTTTATTATAAGACATAGATCAAGGCTAATGTTATCCGGTGATCTAACACTCATTGTGGATCTTGGGTACTCTAACTCTCTTTCTAATAGTGTTGAGAATCAACCCTCCATTTCTCATAGTTTGCATACTTCATTACCCATGACTTTTCCTCCTATAACCATTGTCCTTAATGTTACCAACACTGTCCCTACCATTACCACTTTCACTCAAGCTTTGGGGTCTACCCAAAGTCAAGGTGGAATTCGAATCCCATCCCTCATGATAGCAATGTCCATCCCTACATTTAGGGTGATCCAACAATACTAGTTTACAATTTTTGGCCAAACTGGACATTGAACTATTTTTTTCTAACTAAATCTTCACTTTCGAGCACCTATAATGGCTAAACTGTGAGGAATTTGAAGATGATGCAAACTAGTGATTTGTGATAATTTTTTGTAGATTCTATTTTTTTTTTCAAAATGTTTGGAATTAGATTGCACTTATTTTTCCATCTCCTTCGAAAACTAGTTTTTTCAATAAACACCAATTTTAAGGAGTGACGCTCACCGTATACAACATAAAAAAATTTCCATGAAGGATAAAATTCTATTTTTTTTAATTTATATTTGTAACTATGATATATAACACTTTCATTTGGTTTCATAGTGTTTTATTGAATATTGTTTCCTTAATCAAGTTTTGAAGTCAAACCAATTACAATTTAGACATAGGTGAACCATATACAACATAACTTTTTTTGTATGTATCAAAATTCAACTTTTTTTGTTTAATCAAGGACTTCAATATCTAATGCCCTGATATTTTTTAAATTTTTTTTGATAATCTACTATTTTTCCACATATGTAGAATAAAGAGCTTGATTTTTGGTGAAAAACCTATGTTTAATCAAATTTTAAAAACAAATACATAATAAAATTTGGGTTTGTGAAGTCTCCTCCCTTTTCATCCTTAACTCGAGCTTCGAAGGGAAAAATTTTGGAGATTTTTTGTGCCAAAGGGGGAGAAGGGGTGAAAAAAGGGGTTCTAGCAAACTAGAGGGTTTGCTCAAACCCCTCTGGTTCTAGTGAACCCCCTAGTTCTATCAAAGCCTTCAAGGGGTTCTCGTGAACCCTCCTAGTTCTAGCGAACCCCATAAAGTGTTTTCCATCTAAAAATGCATTTTTTCTTCCTTAATGGAATTGTAAACCAATTTTGTGGGATTAACCATAAACTAGTACACAACCTACAAAAACATGCCAATCTATAACAACATTCCAACCTACAACAACCTTCCAACCTACTACAAAATTCCAAACTACAATAAATTTTCAACCCATAACTACCATTCAACCAACTACAACACTCATACCCACTAGCACCATATACACTTCCATAGGTATTCCTGCATGAAATACTTCAAACACAATAACCCCCCAACAATCCAACTTTACCAACCAAAAATTCACTAGCCCTCCACATGCATACACTATGCCACCTTATTCACCTCAACCTTATAACCAAAATGACCCTCTCATTAACTCACTTTTGCAAACCATGACATCCCTTCAACAATTGGAAACATTACAATAGAATAATAACGGTCAACCTTTGCAAAACATTAAGTCCACCCTATTTTCCCTTGACATATTAAGAGAAAAAATTCCAAAAGGTATAGAGGTCCCTCAATTTGAGAAATATGGTGAGAAAGGAGACCCTGTAAGCCATGTTTCTTCCTTCACAACCTTGTTTAGTGACTTCATCTTTTAGGATGAACTTTTGGCTGAGTTATTCTTAGATCATTAAAAGATACTACTTTAGAGTGGTTCTCCTCTTTTCTGAATAATTCAATTGGTTCATTCAATGAACTTATTGATTCCTTTTACAACCACTTCCATATTCACATGGGTCCCTAGATGACCCTTTCTGATTTAATGACATGCAAGAAAAAAGAGGACGAGAAAGTGACTGATTTCATAGCAAGATATCAAACACTTTATTCACAAGTGAACATTAAGAATCGTGATGCTAACCTTCAATGACTATTCATTTCCAATTTACAAGATAAACTCCAAAGAAAACTTGAAATGTTGAAGTTTCCATCCTTCATACAGTTATGTACAACCCTTTGTGACCATCAAAACTTGACTAGTAGCTGTGATGTGAAAAATCCCCTAGTCATCTTGAAAATTTTGAATCCACAACTCAAAACAATTATCAACCTTTCAAGAAATAAAATATGGGCTGTTTACAATTAAATCCTCCTTAGACAAGTCAACAAAACAATAATAAATTGGTTGCTAGATAAATATGACAACTCCTTTTCGAGATAAGGAGAGAGAGTTCACCCCTTTACCGGACACCCTTCACAACATCATGTTGTAGATTATTTCAACAGGAACATGCTTACCTTATCTCATGTTAGATAACATGACCCTACTATACCATTGCCTAAAGACTTTCGAAAAAATGCTTATTGCCATTACCATCAACAAAATGGACATGGTAGAGAATATTGTAAGCATCTTAAATATCTTGTACAAGACCTTATTGACAATAATAAAATTCAAATTGGAGGTGTGAATGATCAAGGTAATATGTCAGTAGCTCCTCCTAATCAAAATTTACAAATTTTCACAAATCCCATGCCTAAGCATAATATTTCATTTTTCAAAGCTAGTGAAAAAAAGAATGATGTGATGAATGTTGACATGAACAATGGAAATATGGATATTCTTCAATAGAATCCCCTAGATGAAGTGGTAGCATTTATCAATTCTAGACCTTGTAAGGGCTCAACTAGACAACCTCTTGACATTTCTTTCTCACAAAATGATACACTTAAACGTGCACCTAATGGTCCTCTTTACATAGCTAGAAAAATCAATGACAAGCCCACTAATGGGATATTGATTGATCTTGTCTATGGAGAGAATGTGATCATAGAAGAATTCTTATATTTACATGAAATAAATCAAGATACATATAACAAACCAAAAGCTTAACAAACCAAAAGAATGGATCAAGATGCATAATGGATTTACTTGCCCTATGATAGGCTTGATAAATTTCCCTTTAAAAGTGGGACCAAAAATATTAACAGTCTCATTTTCCATCATCCCACCATTAGACCAATTTTGTGTGAAGCTAGGCTATCCATGACTTCTCTCCAAGAATGTCATCCCTTCGATTGTGCATAAATCACTAGTAAAATTTGGCAATTAAATGACTACGTGACTAAAAATTTTAGTCACAACTAAAAATTAATAAGTTCTATTTTTTGTAACTCAACTATAAATAAGTAAATAAATGACTAATTTGGTCGCGACTAAAAAAATATTTAGTCACACAAATAAAAATGACTAAATAGTTAGTCATTTATTTAGTCACAATCCATTTGAATAGATCATTTAAGGAATCAAAAATTAATAGTGCTATTCCTAATTTTTATTTTAATCAACATACTCTAAAACTTTTGTCGAAACCTTATTTTCAAGCGTAGCCGCCAAGATGGAGAATTTAAATGACATAATTTTAATTTTAATAAACATACTCTAAAACCTTCATCAAAACCTTATTTTCATGCGTAGCCCACCAAAATGGAGAAGTGAAATGACATGCTTATGTTCTCCTTGTAAATAGTTGAAGTTGGTTGGGTTCAATCTTTTTAGTAAAGAATGACAAAGAATGGTAAGGAAATGTCCATGACAGGAGGTATAGGATTGATTGCTACTTATCTCATTCTTGCTCTGCTCAATAAGGGTTACATTGTCCATGCTACTATTTGTAATCTAGGTGTAATGACGAAAAAGAGTCCCCCTTTTTCATTACTTGATATTGGAATAATTAATGATAAATTGAACTTGATAACACCTTTATCTAGTGTTGTGATGAGTTTTACACATCCACATTAGGTTTTGCACCCTTTTAATTTAGTGTTGTAAAGTGTATTTATTAACACCTTCACATTAAATTTAGGAGGCTCATAAACTAAGGTGGACCTAATCTAGTGTTGTAATGTGTTTTACGCATTCACATGGGATTTAGGGCCCTTCTAAGCTAAATAAACCTATTTTTGCATTAATTTAGTGTTGTAAAGTGTATTTGTTTACATTTTCACATTGGATTTTGGGCCCTTTTTCATTTATGACCTCAATATCATCATTAATAGGCCCCTAAGACCCTATATTATGCATCCCAAGGCATATTTCAATAAAAAACCCAACAATATTAACATATAAGCTTAATTACACACTCCATGACATTTTAGCAAGCAAAATAGGCCCTGTGGGACCCATTCATCACTTTGGGTGAATGAGTCCCATCTAGGTGGTATTGATTCACCCAGAATGTGAATGAGTTCCATTTGGCCTATTTTTAAGGTTTTGACAAGGAAATTTGGGTTTTAAATTCAAATTTCTTCTATGTTAGCCTTGGGGATCTAATAAATGGTCATTTGAGTAAATTTCCTATATAAATAAGCTTTCAAATCATTATTTCATCAAGCCTACATGTTATCAAGTCAAGTACTCAAGGGTTAAGCATTCCAAGACTTTACAACATCATCAAGAGAGCATTCAAGGACATAATTCTTCATCAATTGTTGTAGGAATTCAAGATCCATTATCATGTCAAGGATATCAAGCTTCAAGCATGTTGTTGAGCTAGTATTGTGATGTTGCATCCAAGATCCAAGGTCAAGCATTTTTCTTCATCCATTTCAAGATCAAGATCTACATCTTTCATGGCCACTTCATGCTAGATTGTAGATTTACAAGACATCCTTCAAGGTACCATTTTTCATGTTTCATGCCCTATATTTCATGTTTCATGTTCATTATTTCATCATTTGGTTTAATTACCTAAAATGGGTTTGACCAAGGAAAACCCCTATCTACTAACAATCAACAAGTTTTCTCCTCTTTACATGTGTGATTGCAGATCTAGGTGTCTTAGAGCTTGAAAGATGATTGAAGACTAGGTTACAAGCTTGGAGAATTTTTTTGAATTGTCTCCTAATTTTCAAGGTTGGAATCTTCACTAAAAGGTTGCCTACAACCCCGAAATCAGTGTTTCAGATCTAAAAACCTAGAGAAGTAGATTGAGCAGACTGAGAAGAACATATTCAGACCTTGAAGTTCCAAAAAATCCAAACTAGACTTATTCACCACAAGTGGTGAATGAGTCCCATTGTAGGTGTTTTTTAGAAATTCTCTTTGATTCAAATACCCTTTTTTCTAAAACTTTCTCCTGTGCAAAAATCTAGAATTGGGACTGATTTGCCTAGAATTCCAAATGAGTCCCACTAGGTAAAAAAGATAGAATTTCTAGCATTTCAAGATTCCTTCCAGTCATCTTCAAGTTTCCAAGTGCACAAATTTCATTTTACAGTTTGTTATTATGTTTTATATGCATTTCTAGGTCATTTAATTCAAGTTTGCATCAAATTAGGATTTTGCATTTCATCTTGCATTCATTGTCTTTTCTAATTTTGAACTTGGTGGTGAACCCCTCATTAATTCATAATTAGACCCTAGGGAAGTACCTTAGCAGATCTCTTACTTTTATTCCACTCTTGGGTTGATATCTCTAGGGAAACCTTGAATGTTAGTTGGAGAAAAGTGATGTTCTCTATCCAAAACCATAAGGCGTCCATTTTCCAACCAATCACTAGGTATTTAATTGACATATATTTGCATAATTTCAAATTCCTTTAGATGCTTTTAAAGTATCAATGTATCCTATGTAGGGTTTAGGATGATTTTTTAATTAAAAAAAAATGATGTATTTTCTTGTAATTAGATAATGTTCTCTTTGGCATTATATTCATTACTCCAACTGCTAGGGTTTTGCATATGACATCTTTAATATCTTCATGATAGTGGCTTTTAAATAGATCTCAATATTTTCTTTAATCTTTATCATGGTAACCCTTGAGTTCCATAATCCACCTTCAATCTCTTCTAAGAATGTTGTCTTAAGCTAGAATGCATAGTGTGCATATAAAATGAGTCTTCATACTTGCCATTGTTCCAAACCACCACTCACTACCTTGCTTAAAATGTTGCCTCCATAAGCACAATAACATGTTTTAAAATAATAATTGCTATTGATTGGCCATTAAGGTCACTACTTTCATCAAGATACAATGATATTTTTGTCTTCAAACTCAAGGCATTATGCAAGATAACATTTTGAATTTTTTTTTGTGTAGGGTTTGATTTTCTTGCACATTTACTACTTTTCTAACTACCTTTAAAACTAGACATTGCACCCTTAGTTGCAATCTCAACCAACTCACTCACCGTCACTTGAATATTCCTTTAATAAGCATCCTTCTATAAAATCAAACTATGCCCTATAGATTACCTACTTACTACAAGGGACTCATTGTTTCATAGTATTGTGGGTCTTAAGATCCTTCAACCTTATTGTCACTACTTCACATTCCACAAGGTATTATTCACTATTCTCTCATCTCTGATGAGTCTCAAAACACTAATCAAACATGCAATCCACTACCTCCATTATACAATACCTAAGGAGAAACATTGAACCTATGAATACCACTATTACTTCATTTGGACAGTCATTCCTTAATTGCATTTTCCTTGTCTAACACTGTCAATAGAATTTGAAAAACCCTTAAGGTCAGCAAGGGGGTAAGGAAACTCACTGTTAAAATCTCCACTTTACTATGCAAGGTTTGAGCTTTATTATTTGTCACTAATCATCCTCTTTTTGATTGTCACACCTCAAGTGACTGTCATTCTTCTTACCATAGATTGCATGTACAAATGTCATTGAGCTACATATTGTTTGGCATGCCACTTTAATTAAGATATTGAAGTTGAGGTTTTTTAATTTCAATAAAATAGCTTTCAATGCTTATTTGTTTATTGGGAGAATAATATATATAGAGAAGAGTGAGAAAAAATCATTATGGTATTCATATCATCAATACGATTTAGTAATGATCTACAACCATGTCTATTTCATGAAAATTGTTTTGGACCTGTATATTTCTACTCATTGTAGGTCTAGGTTTCATCTCTTAATAACATTATTGTGCGAACCCTTTTCCTAGCACCTACAAAACAACATGAGTAAACAAGTTAAACAAGGAATTGCAAGCTAAAACAAGGATTCCCCATGAAATCCATTTACAATATTAAAATTAGGAAGAAAATAGTGAAGAACATAAGGAAAATGACAAAACAAAGATTAAATCCTAATTAGAAAAGAAAACACATGATCCCATGGGGGAATTGGTGCCAATTTGATGTGAAAATTGGCCCTTTCCCAATCCCTAAGATGCAAGCTTGATATGTTGAAGATGAGTGATACACTTTGATGGTGTTGTAGAATGCTTCAAGCTAAAATCTGCAAAAACCTAACTATGACTCAATGATAATGGATAAATTTCAAGAGATATTTGAGCATGGTAACTTTGCCTAGATTGTGGATGATCAAACAAGGATGTGAGCTCTTTATTTATAGAATGCCAAGATGGATGAATGTCCAAATTTGAGCAATATGGGACTAACATTCATCCAATGGCATGATGCCACTTGTCAAGCTATGAATGGGTGAAGGATGTGCAAGATTTGGGGTTTGTGCCAATAAATACATAAATTTGAATTTCAAATTTGTTGAAATGACATGTAAGAGGGAAGGGAAAATGTAATAAATGCCACTTGGCTCAAGGAAAAGGACATGTAAGATGAATTTATTGCCTTGTTGGATGTACATGTTGACTTGGAATTTTTGAATTCAAATTGGGAGAATATTCCAAAAGATGCCATGTGAGGAAAATAGAGATTTAATAAATGAATTAAATATATTTTCATGTGCAACTTGCATTATCTAGAGGATGGGACATAAGATGAGATTAAATTAATTAATTTAATGAGAGGGGTTAGATGATGTGACTTATTTGATTCTAGTTTATGGATTTATTCAAATCAAATAAGAGAGGAATATGATAAGGGCCTAATTAAATAAGGATTTTAATTTATTTAATTAAAGGAGATGGTGTTAAATTAAATCAAATAAGGTTTTAATTTATTTAATTTAATAGATAGACTTTAGGGATTTAATCAAATAAATTGATTGTTTGATTAAATAGGGATAACTAGATCAGATAGATTGATTTATTTAATAAGAGAAATTGACTCAATTAGATAAAATGATTTATTCAATTAAGAGAAGAATATTGATGAATTTAATCAGATAAGGAAACCTGATTAAATGATTAGACTGAGGGATGATTCGGGAAGAAATGGTGTTAGTATTTGAGATCAGATGCACAATGCCAATCGGTATATTTTACATGTCTACAATTATATCTAGGATGTGTTAAGCTTGAAGTTTTTTCTAGAGGTTACTGAGATTTTTGAATCAAGAATTTAGTTTTGTTGTTCTTTTGGTAGGGATGCATTGTTTCCAAGGATGGCTCATATAAAGATGAAAATGATTCTCAGATAATACAAAGGCGGATGGAAGGAGTATACATATGGCAATTTAGACAACTTTGGATGGTGGCTAATAGGTGGATAAGAATAGTTTCTTTGATAAAATGCCAACGTTTCTTTTCTAGGAGATAGTCATAGGCTAAATGAGTAAATATTTGATGAGATGAAAAGTATGCTAGCCATTATAAATTTTTGTTGATCTTTAATACCATTTTAAGGTTTCTATTTGATTTTTGAAATGCACTTTGCATTACAAGCATTACAATCATGCCTTTTGTAGTGGAATAGATGGAGATAACAACCAAGAAGAAGATCTTATTCTATATAGTCCATATCATATGGAAAGCAGTCTAATTTTCCCTATCATTGTTGTTATTGAATAGTTTGATTTAGTTATTTTTAATCTAAATGAGGTACCACTTAATGATGAATGCTAGTTATGGTGACAATAAATTTTTGTCTAACATTGCTTTTTTTACTGTGACTATATCATCCTATATCCTTGTATGAATTTTGTTGTAGGTAGTAAAGCCTACTCTTAGTGCTACTTCTATAACAATAAAAAATTGATAACAAACACATAAATAAGTCTTGCAATAGCATTTAAAATTGTTTTTTCCTTGCTCCTGTTGTTGATCATTCTCCTATCTTTTTTTGTAAAAATTAAATATGCTTGTAGTATACCCTACCAATGCATCCCTACCCTCAAAGATGCATTCCAATCATCCTTCACATTTTGGGTAGCTGGGAATGTGTCCCTTGTCCTCTAGGCCTTATGGAATATGGAATACAATTGCTATCTTTTAATTTGTCATTTGAGACTTAGTCTCTTGTTACATTAATTACTTATAATATATCAATTAGATATATGTCTTTGTTATATGCACTTGAAATTTAAATTAATTTGCAATGCATTTCTTTAGAATGTTTAATGATGCTTATTTTTAAAATGTGTTTGAGGTTTCACTCAACTACGATAATTGATTATTCATTGAATGTGGTAGGGTGAAGTGAAACATGACATTTCATCTTGTTTACCTAGGTGATAGTCTAGTAAGGATCACCATCGTTGTAATTTGGAAGATAGATTTTAGAATCTTTGTTATGAAATTAGGGATTGTGATACTCTAATTCCAATATACACTTTTGCATATTCCAAGTTTCTTATTCATCAATTCTTTAACTTGCATGCTTTTTAAGATTTTCTTGTTCAATTTTGGACTCAAATGAACAATTTTTTTTGGATTAAAATTTTATCTTAGAAAACAATTTGTTTTATTTCAATTAGCTAAATCTTGAAGAAAGTAATTCAACTTGTTTTTGATGTTGTTTTCTAGTCTTTTAGTGTCCACCATGTTGTTAATTTAGTTTTTTATTAATACTTCAAGATTAATTTTCACTTTTTGAAACTCTGGGCAAGCCACCATCCTTTGAGGTGGATTTGGTGAGCTTGCCACCATGTGTCATCACTAAGTATGATCGAGTATTTTTTGATTGAGTCCTCAACATAATTTAGAAATCAATCACAATAGTTAGTTGAATGAATATTTTGAATGAATCCATTAGAAAAACATTAAGGCACACTTGTTATCAATCAAATTATCTAGTCATTGCCAACCTCTACCTTCAATCTTCATTGTATGAATTTTATTTGCATAAAAATAACACCCAATATTAGACTTAGGAAAGTGAATGTTGAAGTTTTATAAGCCTTTGGATTTTTTTTATTGTGTTTCTCTCACTTAGAATTGTCAATAAAAAACTCTTAAGAGATTGACTCCTCCCTTGAACCAAATTGCCTATTCCAGTTATCCTTTTGGACTACTTTATAAAATGATTTATGGAATTCATATAAAATTTTGTAGCAGTTGGATTGGGAGATTCAATAAATATACTAAATAGAGGGATGTTGTGTAGTTTAAAAAATGGGTGTTCTTATGGTTTAAGACATAGAACATCACTTTTCTCTAGCTAACATTCGAGGATGCCCTAGAGATCTTTACCCCAAGAATGATAGAGGAAAGAGATCTACTAAGGGACTATCCTAGGCTATGATTGATGATGAATCTAGTTGATGGTTCAATTTTGATTGAATTTATGATCCATTTGTTGTAGTGATCATAGACTTTGATACTTGGATGATGGCACTTTTATGATATTTCCTCAAAACCATAGACATTGGGCATAAGCTTATTGTTGTAAATATTTAATGACATTGACATGCTATTTGGACTATCTATGTTAATTCTACATGTGGATTAATGAATTCTTATTTATGATAGTTACATATATGCAATTATTGTGCATACTAATATTGTCATGTAGATATAATTAGAGGCCACTGAATTGAGGAAGATTTTGTCAGCAGGTCATGTGCCATGGTCAACAAGGCAATCATTCAAGAGTCAATGAGGGAAGAATCTTGATAGTGGGAGATTCCTCATGCAAATTAGAATTGTAAACACCTTGTAAATGGTATTAATTATTGTTAAGTGAATATAGGCATTATTACTATGCTAAATCTATTTGAAGGAAAACGTGTCCTACCAAATTCCATGCATGCATAACCACCTCTCCACTTTCTATGCTTTCCCTAAAATGGTGTCCTCCTAATTGTTGGAGTTGACTACCTTAGTTATTAGATTTTTCTCCTATATAAACTAGAGTTAGATGCTCCTTATCTAGAGGTTGTGTAATTTGATGATGTACTCACATTCTTAGTTTTCAGTAATACAATTATGCTGCTCTTTTGCACTCATGTTTTCTGTTGAATGAAATGAATTTATAAATGCATGCATCTAATTTTACATTAGTTTTAGGGGGTACTCATCCAAGGGATCCCACTTGGTGAGAATTTTTTCCTTTAGTTTAGTTTAGTTTAGTTTAGTTATTACTTTCTATTTAGTAATTAGTTAAGAATCTCGCATTGACTGTTCCTATAGCCACTAGAATTCCATTTTATGACTGTTCTTGTAGCTAAAGCAGATAGAGTAGTTTCTTGTTTGTTTGCTCAAATTTTTATTTCTATCATGCATTTCAGCTTAGTATAGTTGTTGGTTGATTTTCAACATTTATGTTATTCCTTTCCAAGCAATTTAATTTCAACATTGTGTCTTTCTTAGCTGTAGGATGAATATGGCTACTTTGGATTCCTAGTGCACATACTGTGCTAACCCATTTCAAGTTTATCTCCCTAGGTTTTCATGATGATTGAAATAGCTATTCAAGCTAGATGTCCAATCTTTGAATCACAACTATAAAGGCTTAGTTGTTAAATCATTGTAGAAGGCCAACTTTTTTGGCACCATTGTCAGGGATGGTGTCAAACTAGAATGTTCTTTGGAGTCATTGATAACTATTTTTGTTGTAGTATATCTGAAATTTGTTCTTAGTATACCCCTCATTTAGGAAAGTAATGAGCCCTCCTATTCTTTACCAATTATTTGTGTGAGTTGGCTGATGCTGAGTTGATACCATATGCATAGAGGAAGAAGAAGAGATGCTTATGGGAGATTCCTTCCCAATGATCTTGATTAATTCTAGCTAGAAGAGCTTCCAAATCTACCAAGAAACAAAGAAGAAGAAGAGCCACAACCTTTGGTTGATGCATTTCCTAATCTAACTAGTTCTAAAGCTTCCTTTGAAGACCAAAATATGATTAAGAACCCTTTTGCTTTGGAAGTCCATTAGGAAAACATGGGTGATGCAAATAGAAACAAACCTAAACAACCAATTTTTCCTTTCCCCATTGCTCATCATAATGAAGTTGAAAACCTCAAAAATATCCCTGCTTCAATTCTTCCTATGTTCTATGGACTTCTTACAGAAGACCCTGATACTTTCTTGTTCAAGTTTGATATACTTTGTAGAAGTTATGACTATACCACTAATTACCATAGGCTTAAGCTATTTCCTACTAGTTTGAAAGAGGTTGCATTAAGATGGTTTATGATCCTAGGAAAAAATACTATGGAGACTTGGGAGGACATGAAGAAAAAGTTCATTGAGAAATAAAAAGAATATTGCAGGGGTAGTGACATGAGAGGAGATGAAATTTTTAGGATGAAAGAAAAGGATGATGAGAGCCTAGAGGATTAAATTTCAAGGTTTCTTTTTTTCCTATAGAATTATCCACACCATACACTCAATGAAGAATCAGAAAAACTAATTTTCCTAAGAGGAATTAATGAGAGTTACTTCAAAGAAAGGGAGAGCTTACCAATCCTCTATGGGTAAGTCATCTACTAATGGAGTAGCAAGGATGGAGATTACTCAATTGTTGGTAGACTTTAAGAAAGAAATAATAAACAATCTAGCTGCTCAATTGGATACACTTCAGACCAAGAAGAAACAAGAGAAGGCATAGGCAATGTTGGTAGAATATTTCCCTCATTGCAGACAAAAGAAGAAGGGCTGTAGATGCAAGATGATAGCTAATATTGATAGTAAGCAGGTTCCACCTAAGTTCAAGCCAATCTAGATTGAAGAGGATCAAGTATACTATGTTGCAAAAAGGAGGCCATGGGCTCCAAGACAACGTATGCTACTAGATCCACTAACTTTTGCTGGGCCATATTTCAATTCTTATTCATCTAGTAACCAATGGAAACCCCCATATCCATCCAACCATGGAGGATATCCACCATATCCTTGGAGTAACCCTCCATATGCTTGTCCCAATCATCAAAACTCTCCACCCTAGTGGCATCAACTTCAAGGGAATTGGTAGGAATTTCAAGGATATTGGAAACCACCTCCAAAAAATTGGTAGCAAACATCTCAATGGAGGGGAGGACAACAATGGCCAAACTAGAAAACTAGTTACATGTAGCCACCTTCTCAACCCAAAAAACCTATTATAATGCCTCCTACTAATTCAAGCTCAAATTCACCTAAACCTACTTAGCTACTAGCTCAGCCCACACCAAACCCAAATAACAAACCACAACAATAGCCAATATACTCTGCTGATTCAAATCAATTCCTTGCATATGTTGTGAGTGTAAGTGACATCCACTTGCATTAAAGAACTACTTTACTAGATCCTTCCACACCCATTATTACTAAGCTTCCTATGGAAGAGGAAGAGGAACCTCTGAATGACCCCATTTAGTTGAGTGGACCTAAAATTCTGAACCAATCCCAGTCAAGCAAATTGAACAAAAAACACCATTTCCTTAGAGATTGGAAGTTGCTAAGCAAAAGGAAGTAAAGGAGGACACAACATTTGACATTTTAGATCAACTAAAGCATATATGTGTCCAAATACCTCTATTTCAGGCCATAAAAGATTTTCCCATATATGGCAAAGTAATCAAGGAAGCATGCCTTAAGAAGTTAGGCAGGAAAAAGAAATACCCCACTACGGTTCATGTGGTGGGACAACTAGCTGACATCATGCTTGGGAAAATGATTGTCCCAAATTACAATGACCCAAGTAGTTCTATGGTAGGAGTTGTTATAAATGGGATCCAGATAAAGACTACTCTAATTGATTTGGGAGCAACAATAAATGTAATGACTAAGGACATCCTACAACAACTAAATGTTGCAAGCATGAGATATTATCCTACTATCTTGCAGCTTTCTAATAGTTCTATTGTTAAGCTTGATGGTATAGTAGAGGATCTTATGGTAATTCTAGACTCCTGGGAGTACCCAACAAATTTCATGATTCTTTCTCCTAAAGCTATAATAGGTGAATATCCCATTATTCTTGGAATACCATGGTTAGCAACAATAGATGCCTATAATGGATTCTAGTCAAGAGACATGACCATTTTTTATGGGAAGAGCAACAAATTTTTGTTCATTATCCTCCTACTTAGCCATCATGGGATATGGATAACCCCATATGGCCACATGTTGGTGAAGAGGCCGAGGAAGTTAATTCTGTGGCACAACTTATGATGTTAGGAAAGATTTATTTCATGCAACTTCAAGATGAAGATGAAGATGAAGTATTATCTAACATAATTCAAAACCATTGTGAAGTAGAGGAAGCATCATCATCTCATGCATCTAGTTCTACTAATCCAGTGAAGACACTTATGTCCATTCTTCTTGCAACCACTCTTCCTTCAACCAAACTTCCTACAACAATAGGTATATCCCATACATTGCTACCATATGATCTCAAGGTACCATGCATTAATGAAGCAACTATGATAGAGTTAACTACACAAGTGCAGGTATCATAAGGAAAATATCTAAATATTAACAACAATCTGAGTGAAGAACAATAGTTGTCATTGAAAAACTTATTGAGGACCCACCAACATGCATGTTTGCGGGACTATCATGATATGAAGGGATTGGACCCTAATCTTTGCACTTAGGTGATCCCACAATAGTGGTTTACTTTGGCCAAACTGGACACTGAAACAATTTTTTTAACTAAATCTTCACTTTCAAGCACCTATAGCAGCTAAACCGTGAAGAATTTGAAGATGATGCAAACAAGAGTTTCATGATATCTATTAATCAAATTGCACTTCTTTTTGCATCTTCCTTGAAAACTAGCTTTTTTCAGAAAACAACATTTTTAAATAGTGATGCTCACTGTATAATGCATAAATTTTTTCAATGAAGGATAAAATTCTAATTCTTTCAAATTTAGATTTGTAACTGTGATATCTAGTGCTTCCATTTGGTTAGATATTTTTTTATTGAATATTTTTTCTTTAATCAAGTTTTGAAGTCAAACTAATTACAATTCAGGCATAGTGCAACCATATAACGCGTAACTTTTTTGTATGTATCGATTTTTATTTTTTTTGTTAGATCAAGGACTTTAATATCTAGTGCACTCATATTTTTTAAATTTTTATTTTGATAATCTTCTATTTTTCCACATGTGCAGAATATAGAGCTTGATTTTTGGTGAAAAACCTACATTCAAAAGAAATAAAAAATAAATATAATAATCAAATTTAATTTAATTAAAATTATACTTTTTCGGAAGCTTATAATAAGGACTACATACTTAGAAAAAAATAAAATTTAAAAGAATTCATTTGATCCCCCAAATGGTAAATCAAAAGTGGTTTTTTATCAACATTTTGATAGGTGTAAGGGAGACTCCATTATAGGTATGGTTTAAAACTAGTGGGGTTCTATCCAAGGGGGCTTCTCCTAAGGTGGTTTGATAAAACCCTCTTCAATTGGAATCCTTTAAATGGAAATTTTCAAGGATTAAATCATTATATTTTCTAAAATATGTGATTTCAACAAAAATCAGGACATTCCAGAAAGTGTAAACCACTATTGTGGTAGCACCCACTCATAAGATATACATAAGAGATGATTGTACGCTAGTGAGGTAGCCACAAAGAAGAATTAGCCCTACACTGAGAAAAATTGTAAAAGGGGAACTACAAAAATTGCTAGATGCAGGATCTATCTACCCCATTTTAGATAGCCAGTGGGTGTCTCCATTGGTGATTGTGCCCAAAAAGAGAGGTAAGTGGTGAGTTTGTGTTGATTATAGGGAACTCAATGCTACCACCAAAAATGACCATTTTTCCTTACCTTTCATAGATCAAGTTTTGGACTCACTTGCAGGAAAGCAGTACTTTTCTTTTCTAGATGGATTTAGTGGTTATAACCAGATACAAATTACACCTAAGGGCAAGGAGAAGAAAACCTTTACCTATCCATGGGGAACCTATTCCTACTTAGTACTTCCATTTGGACTATACAATGCACTTGCAACTTTCCAGAGGGTAGTCATTAGCATATTTTCAAACATCTCTCTTGATTGCATGGAAATTTATATGGATGACTTTACTACCTATGGTGTTGATTTTAATGAAGCATTGGACAATCTCAGGAGAGTCCTATAGAGATGTGAAGACCATAATTTATCTTTAAACAATGAAAAGTGCTTCATGATGTTGCAAGAAGGTGTAGTTCTTAGCCACTACATCTCTCACAAAGGAATTCAAGTAGATCATGCAAAAATTGAGGTGATCACCAGCCTGCCTATACTTGCAAAACAAAAAGATGTTAGGAGTTTCTTGGGACATGCAAGTTACTATAGGAATTTCATCAAATATTTTAGCAAAATGGAAACACTATTGTACACTCTCCTAACCAAAGATGTTGAATTTCAATGGATAGAAGACTATGACAAGACATTTTATGACTTGAAAACAGCTTTAACTCATGCTCCTGTACTTAAAGGACCTAATTGGGAGATTCCTTTTCACATTCATACAGATGCATCAAACTATGCTATAGGAGAAGTCTTAGGATAGAAAGAAAGAGCCATTTATTTTGTCAACAAAAATCTGTAGGGAGTTGAATTCAACTATATAGTGACAAACAAAAGAAATGTTAGAAGTGATATATTCCTTAAAAAAATTAAGGAACTACATAATAGGATGTTAGATCTTTGTGCACACTGATCATGCAACCATTAGATACCCCATGAATAAACCCATGGTCTTAGGTAGGCTAGCAAAATGGTTATTGCCGATGCAGGAGTTTGACATAACCATTGTGGATAAACCACAAATGGCCAATGTTGTTACATAATTTATTTCAAGGCTAATTACATTAGAGGACAATCAAGTCATAGATGACTCTTTCCCTAAGGAGAATTCATTCTCCATTAGTGTACAAACACATTGGTATGCTGACATAGCTAATTATTTGGTCACAGGGAGAGTCCCTCCTCACTTCTCTCCAAAAGAGAGAAGGGTGCTCATTGAAAAATCTTTTCCTTTTTCATGGATTGCTAGATGTCTATTCTATACTAGACTACACCATGTCATGAGGAGATGTGTGAGGGAAAATGAGACATATGATATTTTTCATGCATGTCACAATGAACCATATGGAAGGAATTTTGCAGTCAAGAGGAAAATAATGAAGATTTTGAACATAGGATATTATTGACCCACAATCCACAAGGATGCAAGAAAATATACAATAAAATGTGATAGATGCCAGATGATGGGCTGACCAACCAAATTTGATGAGATGCCAGTTTACCCTCAAGTGGTAATCACTCCCTTTGATAAGTGGGGATTAGATATTGTAGGACCCATTGAACCTCCATCAAATGGTAAGTCTTATATCTTGGTATGCATTGATTATGTAACCAAGTGGGTAGAAGTTAAAGCAATGAAGCATGAAAGAGATAATAAGGTTTCAAAATTTATTTATGAGGAAATTTTCACACGGTATGGGGTTCCAAGAGAGATAGAGACTAATCAAGGGGCTCAATTTACTTCAACCCTTGTTACAACACTGGTCAATTAGTACAACATAAGACACAAGAAGTCTACTCCTTATCACCCTCAAGCCTACAACCAAGTTGAGGTGAACACTAGAGAAATTGAATCCATTCTAACCAAAATAATGGTTATCCATAGAAAGGATTGGGAAAACAGGATACCAAAAGCTATTTGGGCCTACAAAACTACCTGGAAAACAACTACAAGCTTCACTCCAATTGAATTGTTGTATGGAAAGATAACTATGATGCCCATTGAATTTGAGCATAAGAGTCCTAGGAATACAATAGACTTGGGGATGGACATCTCTAAGGCACAAATAGACAAAATCATGTAGCTGAATAGTTTGGATGAGATAAGGAAGGAAACCTTGCATCACACAGAGGTAGTACAAAATCAAAGAATAAAGTGGCATGACAAATTTATCAAGAACAAGAAATTCTAGCCAGGTGATTGGGCACTGCTCTATGACTCAAGGTATCAAGATAATGCAAGAAAATTGTTGACAAGGTGGCTAGGACCATATGAGGTTGATGAAGTCTTCTCTAATGGTGTTGTTTAGCTCACTACCATTGATCTTGTTAGATTTAAGTTGCTTGTCAATGGTCATCACCTCAGATTGTATCACAAGCCAACTTTCAAAGAGGACTTCCTATAGCAATTCACTTAGCATGCAACACTTGAAATTACTACAGTTGAAGGAAGTGGACCTAGTGTCACTCCTTTTGGCTAATTAAGGTATGCACTTTCTCATAATAAAGACTTCCACTTTTGTGGGAGTCCACTTCTTCACCCGTCCACCCATCTACCCATCCATCTCCACCTTTCTCTCTCTTCCATCACTTCACTTCATTCCACTCCATTTTAATTAATTGCTCAACTAATCTCTTAAAAGGTGACTGATACTTTCTCCACAATCCTTGCAATGAATCTTGCAAGAATTTAGGTATGTGCACATTAATTGTTATATCTTAATTGTCTATTAGTACATTCATTTAATTTTTGTACATTAATATGGATTTTCAACATAGCATGTCATTATTCCTTGTCCCTATCAAATCATCATCACTAGCTTGCATGTGTTCACTTGCTCAAATTTAGGTTGGGGGGAAGATGTGAATACCATGTCCACATGTCATACCAAATACTCCTTTACTGCCTTTATTGCCCTACCATAGTCTTAAGCCAAAAAGGGAAAATTCAGACAACATTGGCATTGGAAATTTAGTACCATTGTAAAAAGGAGAAGTTTAGATTTCAAATGAATATTGCAAAGTGATTGTTTGATTGCAAACAACTGAACAATGGGAGGTGGGTTAATTCAAAATGAACCCATAGTTCATGATGTATTACTGTAGGATGCACCTTGCCAAGCTGAGTTAAAAAATTGCAGGTAGTTAGATTATTTCATGAAGTTGAATGATTTTAATGAAGACATTGCATTGGAATTTTCCTAGACATTTTTTGAAGGAAAGGCCATGGTAAAAGGGTTGGAGGTCATAGCTACTGAAGAGAGGATTACAGAAGTTAGAAGGTTTCTTATTGATGGTTAACATTACCCTGCTACTAGAGATGCTAGGTCAGCTAGGGCTGAATTTACATTACCTAGTGAGCCTCCATTGAGTGTGGACAAACAAGGTGTGAAGAGAACCTCTCTTCTTGAGCCAGGAAAGCAAGTAGTTGTTTATGTTATAAAGTACATCACTTGTGAAGGTTGCCAGTAGAATCTACATTTTGTGCACTTCAAATTATTGAATCACATGAGGCATGGGAGAAGGATGAATGTGTCAAATATGCTATACCACTTCTTTCAATCATGGTGGATGAGACCCAAAAAGGTAGGGATAATTCCATTTCCCACCATTGTCTGATAAAATTATTAGTTGAGAAGTCTTTGCATGATGTGTCTGAAATGACTTGGGAAGAATTTCTAAATATTGATCAAATTAGACTAGAGCATTTGTGACCTAGGGTTTTGCCTCAACCTCGTACGACTAGTAGGATATTGAGCAAGGTTGAAGCCACTTCTAGTGCCTCAACTTCTAGCGTAGGACCTAGTGTAAACCCTCTTGCAGCTAAACAAACCATAGAGATTAGTTCTTTTGAGATAGGACATTCAGACAAAGAAAGTTCCTCTTTAGATTTTGATGATGATGTTCCTCTTGGAATCCTAATGAGAACTAGGGCACAAAAGAAGGAAGAAGAAATAAACAAGGGAAAAGCTAAAAAGAAAATGGTAGAAAAAGAAGTGCCAAGCTCTAAGAAACAGAAGACCAACACTATTCTTCCTACAACAAAATAAAAACATGAGATCCCTCTTAGAAAATCAAGACCAGTCAGGCCAACCTTTGGTAAGTTTTCGCAAGAAAGCCCTAAGCCTAGAGAAGCATCATGGGAGGACACAAAAGCTTCAATGGAGCAATTGAATGTAAAGGAAAAGGACATATTTGAGAAAGCAACAAACATAACACTGGAAGATCTTGTTGACATCGTAGAATAGGTTGAGAATCAAAAGTTTGAGGGAAATCAGGAGCTCTTGCAACAAGAGTAGTTACACGAGTTCCTATAGCAAGAGAAAGAGTGAGAACATTCAGTACCCCTGCAATTAGAATTGGTTGAACAAATAAAATCCCTACAACTAGTACCATATGAAGGGAAACTATCAGTGCTAGAATTTTTTTGGTAGGAATACATAACCCATGTGATTTTTCAATACAAATGGTAGCCCTGAACTTATGGAAAGAGATGAAAAGAAGGGAGGAGGAATGGAAAGAGGAGAAACACAAACTAAAGAAGGAAATTCAAAAGAGGGATAAAGAGATTGAAGATAAGAATGAGGAAATTGCTACTTTAAAGGAAAAAGATAGACAATATAGTAGCCTTAGTACCTCATATATTAGAATGTAGGCCTCCTCCAAGAGTCTATGCTCTGCATTTGAATTTTTCAATGCTTATCAGATTTCTCCTCTTAAAATGAAGAATTTGTTATGTGAATTCTATTTGCATAATTATGTTGTCACCCAATATTATGATTGGAATCCACTATTATATGTTGGGGATGTCTAATAAGGGCGTTTATGTCCTAGGTACATAATGGAATCAGTTGGGGACAATAGTATAGGACTTATAGGAATATAGAATCCAACATTCCCCTATCTATTAGGGCTAAATCTAGAAACGTAGGGGAAATTTACATGGATTGGCATAGAATTGTTTACAGACCAAGCTATGGCAATAAGATCCTATCTAAGAGGGAAGCATTTTATAGAGACTATGAGGAGATGGAAAAAACAAAAGAGGAATATGTGAAGGGATACATATCACAAAGGTGGAACAACCTAACTGATGAGCTAAAGCAAGTTGAACCTCACTCTATACAATTCTATGCTGCAACACTTATGAGAATTGACAAATATATACATATTGGAAGGACAAAGGGACAATTTTGGCTTCTATTGAATTTTCAGCCACCTATCCTATTGTGGCCTATGCCAAATTTTAGGTATTACCACTATGATATAGCTATAGAGAGACAAAGATGGAGTAGATTGGAAAGACAACAAGAGTTCCATTGGGACTCACGCACAACAAGCATTGATGTAGGACATGTAGCCATTGCAAATTTTAGGGCATTGACTAAGTAGAAGAACAACTCTTCCTCTGTTGGAGAACCAACAAAACCTTCGGTTGGGGGAAGCAACGAGTCGAGTTTATAGTTCAATTTTGATAGAATTTATGATATGTTTGTTGTAATTATCATAGACTTTGATACTTGGATGATGGAATTTTTTTGATATTTCCTCAAAACAATAGGCATTGGGCATAAGCTTATTTTTGTAAATCTTTAATGACATTGAAATGCTATATGGGCTATCTATGTTAATTCTACATGTGGATTAATGAATGCTTCTTTAAGATAGTTAAAAATATGCAATTATTGTGCGTACTAATATTGTCATGGATATATAATTAGAGGCCACCAAATTGAGGAAGATACTATCAGCTAGTCAAGCACTGTAATGGTCAACAAGGCAATCATTCAAGGGTCAATGAGGGAAGACTCTCGACAGTGGGAAATTCCTCATGCAGATTAGAATTGTAATCACCTTGTAAATGGTCTTAATTGCTATTGAGAGAATATAGGTGTTACTGTTGTGCTAAATCTACGTTAAGGAAAATGTGTCTGACCAGATTCCATGCATGCATAACTACCTCTCCACTTGCTATTCTTTCCATAAAATGACATCCTCCTAATTTTTTGGAGTTGATTGCCTTGCTTAGTTAGTAGCTTTTTCTCCTATAAAGAAGAGTCATATGCTCCTTCTCTGGAGGTTGCGTAATCTGATGATGTACTCGCATTCTTAGTTTTTTAGTAATATAGTTATCCTGCTCTTTTGTACTCATGTTTTCCATTGAATGAAATGAAGTTATAAGTATGTACATCTAAGTTTACATTAGTTTTAGGGGATACTCATCCAAGAGGGCCCACTTGGTGAGCATTCCATCCTTTAGTTTAGTTTAGTTTAGTTATTACTTTCTATTCAATAGTTAGTTAAGAATTTGGCATTGACTATTCCTACAGCCACTAGAATTCCATTCAATGACTATTCTTGCAACCAAAGTAGATAGAATAGTTTCTTGTTTGTTTTCTCATATTTTCATTTATGTCATGCATTTCAACTTAGTATAGTTGTTGGTTGATATTCAATATTTAAGTTATTCCTTTCCAATAAATTTACTTTTATCATTGTGTCTTTCTTACCAGTAGGATGAATATGGCTACTTTGGATTCCTAGTGCACATAATTGTTGTGCCTATAGCACACTCGTCCCATTTAGAATGGGGACCCTCTTTCTTTTCATTTTGTTGGGTCACTGTTTTTGCCATTTTATTTTGCATCTCCCTTATTTTTGAGTCCTAAGTGGGTGAAGAGTCTTAGAATCATCATCTCAAATTGACTAAGTTTTTCTACCCTCAAAATTTTAGAGCCTTTGGCCTTTGTGGAAGTCCCCTAGCTGTTTTCCCTCAAACTTTAAAATGACTATCCTTTGAGCCTCACAGGTCCGCCCATGCCAGCTACTCTCCTTTTTCCATTTCAAACAACTATCTTGGCATGTCTTCTTGACCTTTGGGGCCCATGCCTCCTTCACTATTTCCATTGCCAGCCTATGTGATAGCTAGGTCAAGGGATCCATCCGCCCTATGGACCCCATTGTTTCTACCACCCTTCTTGAAATGTGTACCCACTAACCTCAGTTGCCATCATACCCCCATTAATGGCATGCATTAAATGATGAAAATTATATAAATAACCCATCTTGAGTTGTCATTTTCATCTATGCGGTTTCAAAAGACTTGATAAAGCTTGCTACCATTGCCATCCCCGAGCTTGTGAAGTCTCATTGCCATTCATGCATTGTTAGCATTAGATCCTTCATTAGATTTATGTGGGTCCACTAGGTAGAAACTCCACCACATTTTGTGTTTTCGTTTTTCCTTCATTTTTTCCAATTTGTTTAAGTTTCAAGGAGGAAAACCTAAAAATTAGCTAAAAGACCTTAGGCCAGACAAAACCCATGTTTTGAAATTCAAAAAAACCTTTGAAATCATTAATGAACTTCATGTGGAACCTTTGCCTCTTGCGGTTGTTCTTCAACCAGGTCTGTCACACCTTGTGGGCCCGTAATACATCGACTACTATTGTTTCCCTTAGGATTCCTAACCTTCAAATGATCGAAACCCTTGTTAGGCCGACTCTCATAGGAAGATGCTTCTAAGTGGCTGACCATCACAAAATTCACAAAAAATAATGAACCAAAAGAGGGATCCTTCAATCTTGTCGAGTCTGCAAATGTGGGCCTCCCCTTTCAGATTACCCTTTGGTCCCTGTTGTTTCAAACGATTAACTTGTTCCACCCATTTGCTAGGTGGGCCTCGCCCCACTGGTTTTCAACCAAAACTTAATCATGCCAAAGTTCTTAAGTCTATGCTATTGCAGGCTTCTCCCTATAGACTTCCATCCACAAGTTTCCGTCCAGGGTTTTCCATTCTGAACGATGTTCACAGCCTGTTAATCTGCTTATCGAAACCCACCTTCATGATTGTTGCTCGAGCTTAAGGCAATGGTAACTTATCTTCTGTGAACCATCCTTTGTGGGTTTCTACTCCTCTTTCATCATTGCATTAAAAAATTCTCAAAATAATGAAACGTCAAAGTATTTTTGACAGGTGAAGTTTGACCCTGCCATTGTCGCTAGGTCCTGCATGTTGAAAGTTGACTAAGTGTTACCCTTTTTGCTGGTCTCACCCTACAGACATTTGTCTATAGGCCACTGTAGCCTATCCGCCATTTCAAAATGACCTTGGGTGATCATCTCCCCACCCCACAAAGCCCATAGTTTCCATCTTCGTTTGAACTCAAAAGCAAGAAATGACTAAGTATCAAGCCCTAGGTGGGCCACCCCATGTGTGTGATCGTTTGCCGACTTCTGTCCTATTTTCGCTGTTCTAAACTACCAACAACCTCCATCAGCTCACTATGCATAACCCAACTTCATGAAAGCCACCCACTCAATGATGGACTTATAGCTTGATGACAAGGATTCCAGAACCCAACCTTGCAAGCCGCTCTACACGAACCAACGTCCACTTCTCACCATCCCAAGCGGAGATCATTCAACATCCTTCCACACCTCCTAACTATATTTTTTGGATTCCAAAGAGTAAAAGTGTGCCATCCACTAAAGTCGTGGGTCCCACATGGTGGAATGTTACTTGCGAGATGTGATCTCGCTAGTGTGTTTTTGAATGACAGAGCCTTAAACAACTAAACCACCCTGTACTTCCACTTGTCGTTGGACCACACACCTAAATGATGGTCTTAACACTTCCAAAATTTAAAGTAGATTTGATCCATGTGCCAAAATTTCCTAACTTAATTAGTGGGCCCCATCTCATGACCAAATCTTGACATATGTAGAACCTTGTGGGCCATCGTGTGTTGATTTCCATCTGTTGAGAATTGTCTCCAAAATGGCTGCCAACCCAAGGAAGTCCACACCCCTAGGCCCACATTGCTATAACTCCCTCCAGTAAAAGACTAATGCTAATCTATAAGAGATATTAGGATTGCTAGGTGATGAATTATCTAATCTAACACCATTTTTTGCAAGATTTGGCTAACGTTCCTCATGTTTTGCACTTGAATATGCTTACTACTCTACTTGTAGAATATATGGAACCAGCTGTAGGACCTTCAGAGGTAGTCATGGAGAAAGAAAAGGGCAAGAAAGTTTCCAAGACACCAAGAGGGAAAGAAGATAAGGATCAGATGAAGTACAAGTTCCAAGGGGAACCCCTCAATTCAAGGGTCACCAAAGACTAGAAGGAGATCTCAGATACAAATTTGGAACACACTGATATTGATGAATTCGGGTGAAGGGTCATCATTAACCCAACTACAGATAATGCCAAGAATATAAGAAAGAGTGGGTTGGCCAAGGCTACTAGTTTCCCACCTGCCCTCATTGCTCTCAAGCTTGTAATGGCTTGCATAGAGGCATATCAAGAGGACACTAAGAAGATCATAGACATAGATAGCAATGTACTAGCTGATATTTCAACCAAGTCAATAGGAAAACCTTCCACATCCCTACCTTCAATGAAATGGAGGAGACAATTAAAGAATATGCTAAGACCATATGGGATGTTGACCCCCTCAAGAAAAAGAAACTTATCAACCAATACTCGCTAAAGGATAAGAGGGGTAGTGTGAACAAAGTTTCCCAAGAACTCTTTAGAAGTCATTTCTATGAGGAGTACCATGACTTGGTAACATTATTGAGTAGAGTTATGGGCCTTCTAACTTCAGCTTTCTTCTAGGAGTGAATGTTGAATTTTGTGGAAGAAATCCTCCAAGGGGAAACCAAATTCTATTGGGTAGGAATGATTAGCCATTGGTTACATGAACAATTTTTGGTCATAAAGAAAACCTCATGGTTCTACATGACATTGTACCTCTTCTATCTGATGGATAACTATGTACAATACAATGGCTTATTTGTGGCTTTGAGCCAGAATCTAGGAAGAGAATTGAAGGTATACAAAAATTACCCACAACTGTAGCATAGGAACTTCAAGAAAGACTACTATAGAGTTAATGTCACTTTCATCATCCATATCATTAGATTGCTTGGAGGTGACTTTGAAAGAAGGGTCACACACAATGCTAATGCTTTTATTCACCGGTTTGGCTTTTTGTTCATTCAATTTACCAAGTTTACCTACATTCGAGCCGAGGGCTTTGCAAAGAGACCCTATAAATTACGCTGATACTTGAATGACTGGATGGTACTGCTTGAGCTCTCCAAGTAATTGTAGTGTGCCCATACCCTGTTAATTGACAAGCATAGGGCAGGGATTCCTTATCCCCTTACATTTAACCAAGGCATGCATTCACTTCCTGCATCCCAATGTGTGGATTATTCAGAGAAAGAACTTGTTGAGTACAACCTAGAGCTCCACACTACCCAATTATGAATGGATCCATATGGAAAAATCAAGAAGGAAGTCAGGATAGAATATGCCCACTTGAATAATGTTGAAGAATTTTGGGTGAATTGTAGGGATGATAAGGAAGTATGAATGAGGCACTACATGCGCATGAAAATGTAATTTATCAAAATAGTCAAATTTTTTCCCATGCCAGATCAAATTGTAGAGGATGAGAATATAGTGGTCAATCCTTGGTATGATGTAGTTGCCAATCTACTATTGTCGCTAATTAACTGGGATGAGGAAGAGGTTAATGATCTCGATCTTTTGATGAAACACATAGAGGCCAAAAAAATGATGGATTGCTGGACAGATCACTCAACTAAAACTACAAGGAGCCACTTTAACCTATGGTGAGCTCAAGGATGAGACTGATAGTGAGACCAACAGTGCAACTGTTGCTACTCCATCAAGAAAAACTTCAACATCTCCTCCAACTACTTGCTCAAAGAAGAGAAAGAGGGTGGTTGAACGCCAACCTAAATAGAAACTATATTCAAGGAAAGTGTTAGAAGGTGATCCTTCCAAGAAACAAAAGAAGATGAGTGGATTTATAGAGATTCCTGCCATTGAAGAGGACCCGCTTCATGAGGGAGAGGAAGGAGTACTTAAGTAGCCAAATTCATCACCTGCCACCTCTACCCTTGTTGCCACTATCGCTACCACCATAGTCACTCCTTCATTCTCTTTCCAAGCAATGATGACTTCTTCTCTTCTTGCGTTGGACATATAAGTCCACCTTGCTTCCACTTCACTTGATACACAAGTAATGGTGATAGATTCCTCCTTTTCCACTACATCCCCACCTTCTTCTTCCTCCATTTCTCCATCCATAACTCTTTTGTTTACTGTCACTGCAACAATTCCTACCATATTTCTCCTAGAGGCTCTTGCTTGACATATGTATAATATCCCAATAGAGCTTTCTATGGCTCTAATGAATCCTACTATTCAAGTTTCCATAGCGTAAGTTGTCACTGGTCTCCCAATGCCTCCTCTTCCTGAGCCACCAAAAATGGAGACAACTATGCAGATTTCTGAGGAGCTAGAAAGATAAACAAGAGAAGCCACAAAGGAAATGGAAGAAGAGGCTAATGAATATCATGAACACCCAGAGCATCAATAACTAAAAATTGATGAAGTAGTGTGTGAGGAGGAAGAAACAAAATCCTCTCAGGAAGATGAAGAAGATGTTGATGCCAAGACATCATGGAAACCTCTGACCAAGAACTTGAGGAAACATTTTCTGAATAACTCAAGGATGTCAGAGAAGTAGAGAATAAGCTTGAAGAAGAGGCTAAATCCAAAAGGATCCTAGAAGTAGAACATAAAGAAGAACATGGGTAGAAAGAAGAAGAAAAATATCTGACCACTAAGTCCTCGGAGAAAGAAATAGTATTCATCCAAGATTCAAATGAAGAAGTGGAAGCAAAGATAGAGAAAGAGGTTCTAGGGAATAAAGAATTAGAAATCTGGCGTATCCAAGAAGAAGAAGGTGATCATGAGTCACCAAAGGAGGGGTATTAGATACCTAAATTCCTTGCAAAGTAACTAGAGAATAAAAAATTGACCTCGATAGATCCAAAGGAAAGACTTGAGGCCATATTGGCTCGAGCACAATTAAGCACAAAGAAAGAAAATAAACCAAAGGTTAGATCCCATCTAACAATGGACACATCAAGATCAAGAACTGTATAGATAGCTATGCTGGTGATTGGAGAAGAAGAGGTCAACTACAACATCTCCACCATTACTTGGGAACAACCACAAGAGAGAAAAAGATTGGCCATCTTCAAGGATCCATTGCGACCATTGTGCATCAAATGCATAAGGAAAAATCTTCTAAAGAGTAGCTAAAATCATAGGTGGCGGATCTAATAGCCAACATTCAACAATGGTCATCAACTGAAGAGCTTCCCACCACGTCGTCAACACCACCTCAACTATTGTACAAAGAGCACATTGAAAAGTTGGAAAGAAAGAAAAAATAAACAAAGGAAACTAAAGAATGGCTCAGACGAGTAATATACAATGGTGACATGGGCCTAGGAAAAATTTTCAGAATGATTGAAAAATTTAGGTTCATGCAACAACAATTGGAGGATATGAAGAAAACATGTCTACGCTACCTTGAGTTTTAAAGAGTCACTAACCTAAAGGATGAGGCTATCCTCAAAATATCTGAGAAACTTTGGGAGGAGTTTAGCATCATCAAAGATGATTTCCAGTTAGTTGAAATGTGGAAAATGGCCTTTGATAACTAGAATGAGGTGTTGGAAAGAATGTTACATGAGATCAAGCCTAATATCGAATGGGAAAAAGAACACCAGGAAAACACTGAAGATTATATCAAGTTAATGAATGACTAGGATGTGTTTGTTGAAGAGTTGAATGTAGAGAAGATTAAAGAATACTTCCATAAAAAGATGGAAGAGGGTGCAATTAACGACTTGTCTCCACTCTTCATGGATTTTGCTATCACGGAATTCATTCTATCAGAGAAAATAGTGAAGGTTTCCTTGAGGTATACAAAGAAGGCAAAGGAAGTGGCCAACCATTCCAAGAAGCTTCATTTTCAAATCCTCCAATCCAAGATCATTGAGAAGGATAAGCTTCAGATTCTAATGGGTAAATTTGTGGAATACACCACCATGACGAAGGGTGGAAGAAATCCAATCATAGATGAATAATTCATCATAGTGTAGCTGCAACAAAAGGGAAATCTTCTAAAAGACAAAAGAGCTACAATGCTGGCCACAAGAAGACAAAATAAGATAGAGGACAAAAATGTATTTTTTATATTATAAAATATTTGGGGGTAGGTGAAACCCTACTTTGCAGTGAATTTTGGCGACACAATGAGATTAAATCTTGGCTATTATTTTTTCTTTTTGAACACTATAAATAGGGGGTCTCCTCTCATTTTCAAGAGAGAGTTGAGTTGTTGTAAAGACATGCTACTGAAATTTTAATAGAAATTCATTGACTTTTGGTGGATTCTTGAATTGTAATTTCATGTTTCATGATTCTTCTCTCATAGTTAGTGAATTTGAATAGATTAACATTGTTTTTCTATGAGTTTATATGCTTTTGGTAAGTTATATAATTCTATTCATTGGAATTGAAGAGTTCTGTTGTGTGTTGGCAACCTTCCTTGTCCATATTTTTTGCTATTTGTCGATGATAAACAATAGTGCAAAGTTAGTCTGGACATAAATTGAATTTTTCACTAAAATTATATCTTTTATCCATGTTTATGGTGAATGAATGTTTGAAAATATATAGTCCTTAGAAGATTGCATTAGTTTCATGAGATTGTGAAGTAATCTGGTTAAGTGAGACTTAGTTTTAAGAAAATTGTCCTTAGTAGGATCCTCCATTATCACTGTTCATTGGTAGTTTTAGGTCTAGGAACTCTCTTTCTCCCTTCCCCTTTTGAATTTTTTTTAAATAATGACTTTGAATAAGGTTCATTGCACATTGTAAAGCCAAATTTGATGTTGAAGTAGGAGTTCTAGACTACTATTTGAACATAGAACAATTGTGTAACAACTTTCCCAGGTTAAGAACTCCATTTTAAGAACCAATTCCCCTCCAACTTAACTTGCATAAGGCTACCTTGCGATTACCAAAAAAATCACATTAAAACAATCGAGACATTCGAAGCATGTCATGACCTGACACGCGAGAGACCTTGGGGTGATTTTCAGCAACTGGTTGTTAGAGATTACCTTTCAAGAGAGGCAGTGCACTTGTGGATTGCTTGTGTTGAGAAGTGATAAAACACCCATCAACAAAACTAGCAATAGAAGGAGGGACCTTTTTAGCTAAGATGGATCAAATTGGTTCATTATCCCCTGAAAGGTTTCATATATTCTTGAGGTCTACTCCAAACAAAGGAGAATTCCAAGAGCTACAATCCCCAACCAAGGCAAAGAGAGTGAAGAGAAGGGAAATCACTTCATCTTCCTCCTTCACTCCATCTGACTCCTCTCCATCTTAAACTCCTTCCACATTTCATTTGCACCACACTCATCCTTCTTCATCCACTTCCACCTCCTCCATTCAACCATCTCAAACTACCTTCCAACCCCATTCTTCCCACAACTAAGGTGTAGATCCTACCCCTGTCCTCCAAGTCCAAGGTAAAGTCCCAACTGTCACTGCCTTGTGCAACCCCAAGTTGTTGGGCCACAATAGTAGGTACCACCTTTTCCTCCCCTCCTGGCTTGGTTGGCATGAAACCCTTCTCCATTACACCTCAATGATTACCATTTCATGCCCAAGAACCTAGAGATCTTTTGCACAAAGTTCAATCCTTGAGATCTATAGAGAATAATAGAAGAACAAATCAAGATATTCCAAATAGCAATGAAAGATTTGTAGATTTATCATGAAGATGTGGCATGCCATCTTTTTCCTTACTTCTTGGGAGAAGAGGCCTTCTATTGGTACATTAAATTGTTGACGTGATCCATTACTTTGTGGGTCTTATTGATGAATGCCTTCTTTCAAAAATACAAGATCCCTGCCAGCCCTTTAGAGATATATAGACAATTCATGTTCATCTGGAGGGAGATTTATGAGCCAATTAGCTCCTTCAATGACCAATTTCATGATGCATATATGAGGCTACAACCTCCATATATACTCAATGATGTTGCTGCCTTTCTGGTCTATTATGCAACATTAGACAACCTAACTACAGTGTTGGTGAAAAGGATGCACCTGCCACTTGCCAAGTTGGTAGATACTTACTCAAAAGTGGTCATAGCCAACACTGACTGGGGACAAAACATGTCCAGTATGCTACCTTCTTTGGGGTTGGTAGCTCATCCAATGCTGGTTCAAGGACTCACCAAAGCATTCACACATTAGATGCCTCTCATGAACCAAGTTCCACTATTACCCATAGTGCCACATATAGGGCAACCAATGAATTAAACATCTCCCATGCCTCATTATTTGTAGCCACTATAGTAGAAAATGTATACTCAATAGCCCAAAACACAATCATATTTGTAGGGGCCAACATTTCCACCAACACAACAAAACCAACCATCGGCTCATCTAGTATTTCTTCAAAATCAAGCCTCGTATCCCAAAAACATAGAAAAGGATAGGCTTGATGAGTTGATGGAAATGGTTAAAAAGATTTCCATGGAGATGACACATCTAAGGAATTAGAATAATCAGCCATAAGCCTCTCAACATAGCATTCAGACCAACCTCAATAGGGAAAACAAGGACAATCAAGATGTAGATGTTTCATCAGGACAAAACTATGAAAGATTACATAACTCCAATAAAAATTTTGAGAGGAGGCTATCCAAAATATATAATAGGACATGGAAAACAAGGCCAAACAATGGAGGTGTTCCCACTCCTCTTGATCAACTTGCTGGTGTAGAAAAGACAACTAGTGGCGTGTATCTTGCCCAGACAACTTTGTCTAGGTGGTTCCAAATCCAAAAAATAAATAGGCACTCCAAATTTGATTTCCCTGAGTTCCTCATGACAATGGAGATCTTTCAAGTTGAGGTTTAGAATGTTATGGATGATGCCAAATGCTGATATGTAGTCTCGTTAGATCCTTACAAATCTCCCGTGCTTGTGGTCAATCAAGCACCATTTCTACAAAGTGAGACAAATGTACTAGAAAGTGAGGCTGCCTCACCAAAAAATGAAGAAGCCTAAGAGGTAAGCAGTGAGGAAACTCTTTCCCAACTTTTTGCTTTAGTAGACAATGGTCCAGTAGATGAGGAAGAACCGTGTGTAGATGAAGTTCACATGTTTACTCAAAGAGCGACTGCCTATTACCTTAGGAATAGGCAAGCAGGTGGTGGACCTTTCACAACTTTGACTCCACCAAATAATTTCAACACCTCGCCTGACCCTAATGCTAGTAACAATCTGGGGTATCCTTATGTGCCAACTCAATACCTCAACATGAATAGGTAGCCAAATCCACCCCAAAAACAACCAAGTCTAGTACAAGTTCAACCCAATAGCTCTTCCCAAAACCCATACTTTGATGAAGAAGTTGAAAAAATGGGTGAATATGTTGCTGAAGAATTTAAGAAAGTTAAAATCAACTTGTCCCCCTTTGAATTGCTCAAAGTCCCTATAGTTAGGAATGCCTTTTTCTAAATGATTAATGGGACCCCTCCCTCGAATGCTACCCAAGATGTACTCACTAAAACCATCTCATTCTGAGACCCTCCAAGCAAGTCCATCATTCAACAAATCCATGGGAAGAAGGCAGATCCACCTCCAAACTAGCAAACAGGAAAGCAACAAATTAAGGAATCTAATCAAAGTAACAAGAAAAATCCCAAAGAATAGAATTCACTACTGGCTAAGGATAGGGCCAGTGACAAAAACAAAGCTCAAGTAGCTTAGGCGGACACACATATGGGCCTATTCCAAGGAAAGTTGGAAACACCACCCTTCCTTACCGCCGTTAGGATATTTGGGAAAAACTTGCATAACTGCCTACTTGTCTCAAGAGCATCAACCAATGTCATGCCCCTTATAGTTTGTAATGCATTAGACATAGTCCCCACTCCTTCTTGGACAAAATGGAGGTCAATATAGTGGGGGAGATCAATTGGATCCCAATACATATTGAAGCCGACTCGAGAGTGCAATAGGTCATTGATATTCAAGTAGTAGATATCCCCAATACCTATGGGATCATACTAGGATGAGACTTAACTAGGACACTAAATGGGTACACTACAATAGATCACTCCCACATGTGCCTACCATTGAAAGGGCTACCCAATCAGATCCACATAGACTAGGAGCCTTGTATGAAATTCATGATTACTGAATACAACAACACCAATGAGGTTTTTTTTGTTGAAATAGAGTTTGGTAACTATTTCCCCATGGCATATTAGGAAGAGTTGGAATATCAAGAGGAGGATATAACTAAAGAAGTCTTCCTAGTATTATGTAGTCCTCCTACTAGTTTAGTCCAAACACCTCAAAGTAGAGAAATGCTAGTTAAATCTGACAACAAAGAGGAACCCTATGAAGATGACAACTTGGGTCTGCTAGATGGGTTCCAAGACTTCATGGAGAAGTGTATATAAGACCAACTCAATTTGGGGGCAAGAATGGGCTTCCAAAAACTCTTGTTGTCTAGTTGGTGTAGAGTGCATAATGCAACCCACTCATAATTTAAATGTTGCTTGTGTTAGATGGTAGTGGAACTTATTAAGGGATAATTCACATTTCATAAGGAGCTACTGATGGGACAACTTGCTATCAAGTATACTAAGCCAGTGCCTGCATAAGAAATTATAGATGCAAATGTGCAACAAAGAGAAAATGTAGGCCTAATTGGCTCAAAAGTTAAGGAACCCTCCAAGTTTTGGACTCTATGATTCAATGTATCCAAATACAAGCAAGGAGAGGGAGCTAGATTCAAGCTTATCAACCCCACAGGTAAGACCTACTTCGTTGTTCATAGACTTCAATTTTATTGTACAAATAACATAGAAGAGTACGAAGCACTAGTCCATGGTATTTTAATGGCCCTAAGGAAAAAGGTTAAGCTATTGCAAGTCTTTGGTGATTCCAAATTGGTAGTGAAACAAGTCAGAAAATTATATTCCTGCCATGATAGATGACTAGCTAACTATAGATACAGAGCTTGGGATCTTTTGGAGAGCCTAGACACCTTCAATATCTAGTTGATTCCTTGATCCCAACACTACACTGCTGATGCCTTGGCTCAAGAAGCTAGTACCCTATAGCCCCTATCACTATCTAACTCAAAGAAATTCATTGTTGAGCTTACCTCTAGCCCTTCTGTGCTTGATAATTTCACTCACTTTCAGGTGTTCATTGATGACAAGCACATCTTATATTTTATCACTAGCTCCGATGTGTTTGTAACCTAGATAATTGATGAGGCTGAGCCTAAGGAAGCTAAATTAGATAGAAAAGGGGTCATCAATCTTAGGATGAACACCATTGCATGAGGCATGGTCCAACTTGAATGTATATTTGAACTAGATCAGATCCGAGACAAGGATCAACAAACGAAGAAGGATTCCATTAACAATTAATGTGACACTCACAATCTCAGAACAACTAAGGAAGTCAAGAATGTATTCATTGGAAAGGTATGCACGTCAAAATAAAATAAAGGGATAATTGATGCTTTGCGAGAGTATCATGATGTGGTGGTACAGAGTTATGAAGAATTGAAAAGCTATGGCACCTCCATTATTACACACACCATCACTCTTAAGCTAGATGTGTCACCAATCTAGAAAATACAACATCCCATCAATGCCTTATTGGAACCCATCATCTACAAAGAGGTGCATAGGCTACTTTCAAATTGAATCATATTCCCATTCAAAAACTCCACATGGGTGATCAATTTAGTCTTGGTTAGGAAGAAGGATGGAGAAATTAGGTTGTGCTTGGACTTCCACAACTTGAACAGAGCATTGGAGATCATCAATGAATCGTAAATGATGTCCTTCTTGGATGGGTACTCCAGGTACAACCAAGTAATGGTGCAATACGAAGATCAACATAAGACAACATTCACCACCAAGTCAGGAACTTTTTGCATATAGGAGAATTCCCTTTGGACTCACCAATGTTGGCACCACTTTCCAACACGTGATGGACATGGCATTTAAATATCTGATTGGAAAATGCATCATCATCTACATGGATGATCTAACAGTGTTCTCCAAGAAATGAGGTGATCATGTTGTTGATCTGTGTAAAGTTTTTAGAAGTGTAGAGAATTTAGGATTTCGCTTAATCTGAAGAAATGCATCTTCGAAGCCATGAAAGAGAAGCTACTCAGGCACATCATTTCAGAAAGAGGAGTTTCCATAGACCTAGAGCATATTTAGTCCCTCTTGAAGATTCAACTACTAGGCAACAAGATAGAGCTGAAATCTTTCTTTGGAAAGATAAATTTCATCAGAAAATTTACTATAAGCTTTGTTGAAATCCTTAAGTTGCTCAACGCCATGTTGAAGTAGGATTCCAAAATTGAGTGGACTTTAGAGGAAAAGCAAGCCTTCAAGGAAATCAAGAAAGCTATTGCTGAAGTACCCATGCTCATTAGTCCTAATTACCTGAAGCCATTCTAGACGTATAATCATTTGCTTCAGATCACTCATGTGTCAGCATTTTGAATCAGAAAGATGACAAAGGGAGCGAGCACATGATTTCCTTCATGAGTTCTCCCTTAAAGGATACTAAACTAAGATACCCCAATGTGGAAAAACAAGTGTATTCCCTCATCAGAGGTGTTAAAAAATTTAGATACTACATCTTATGCAACAAGGTTTTTTCCATCATGCCTGATCCTACAATGAAAACACTGCTAATGTAGAATGAGTTAGGATAAAGAAGGGATAAGCGGGTCACTTTATTGCAAGAATATGACATGGAGATTTAGCCAATGAAATTAGTGAGAGGATAGGCCCTCACCCGAACCACATTTGAAACAATGATTGAAGCCGGTCCAAAGCTTACGGTTTAGTAGTAGCAGCTTAAGGAGGTCTCCCAGGGGAATGGTATTGTAGACATGCAAAATTAACATTCTGCATTTGATCAGGTTCATTCATCAACTGAACTGGATGTTGCATTAGATCCATTCATCACCTTCATCCATTCATTTAAATAATCTCATTGCCTAAGGTTATTTATTTAAAATAAAATGAGCATTATCATCAATCTTTTAATAATAAATCAAAAAGCCATTTAAATCAAATCCTAAATCATATTCCATCATTTTTTGATTTAAATAAATCAATTATCAAAGTCTTGAAAGTCAAATCATCTAATCAGCATTAAATCAGCATAATCATCATCTAATCCTGATCTAATGCTAATCCCATCCCACTTGCATTATCTAGATCTGGCCACTTGCACAATAAATCAATTTTATTGATTTATTAAAAAGCCTCATTTTCCCTCAACATGACAAGTCAAACATGGCATTTGCTTTTTCTTGTCCCCTCTCAAAATTTATTGCAAATTTGAATTCAAAATTTCCCTCTTGGGCACTCTTCCCAAATCTTGCACAACCATTGACCACTCACCATTTGACAAGTGTCATCTTCTCATTGGTCCAATCTTTAGTCCCACATTGGTCCCTCTTCAACACTTAGCATTTTGAAAATCTATAAAATAGGGCCTTCATTCTCATTCATGGATCCACAATTTTATGCAAGGTTACTCTCTTCATTTGAGATTTGATCTTGTTCATCATCACTCCACCATCTCCATTTGCATTTTATCATTTTAGCTTCGATCAAGGGTTGGGAAAGGGTCACTAGCACATGTGACACCAATCCACTATGGAATAGGTAACTTGCTTTTGTTTTCATAATTCTTTAGTCTTTCTATTATCTTTTGTTGCATTTGGAAGCATTCACAAGGTATTTCATAGGGTCATGTTTGAAGAATTTGTAATTTACTAACCTTGTATGAAGCTTAGTCTTTTGCAGATTTTGAAAAACATGCACCATATTTGGCGCTAGAGGGAGGGCACTCTAGCAAGTATTTCAAGCATTTGCTTCCTTTATGCATCTTGCTAGCTATAAGATCCTCCATGATAGATATTTTACTTCCTTATTTTTCATCCAATTTCATTTCTATGTCAAAACTATTCCTCACACATCTACATATAAGCATATATATCCAATGAACCAAAGTTATTCCAATCTTCCTGACATAATTCATAGATAGCATTTTGATGCGTATGTTCTAATGTATGAGCAGACAATAAGATATCTAACAGGGCAGTAAAGTCTTTGCTTCTGTTTTATCAGCTAATGTATTGAAAGTAAAGTCTTTTGTTGTATGTTCAAATATATATAAAAAAAAAAGATCTCCAACTATTTGGGCGTTGCTTCTGCTTTCTCTTCGACACTAAGTAAAATCTTGAATCTGAAAAAAAAAAACTCTTTGCACATTTAATGCGGATGTCTTAGAGGAGCTATAGTCTAAATATAATGGATAATCGGCACCGTTAATCTGTTTAGACTATTGGATCTATAGGTTTCAGCCATTAAATTTACATTTTTTTGTGTTAGACTTATGGTGTGGAGAAGTAGAACTGGCCAAAGTTAGGTACCTAGTTCAGGTTTAGGAGAGCTTTTTGTAGATTTGGTTTCAGGTTGAATGATTTGATAGCCTGGCTCCCTTGTTTCAACGTTTATTTTCTTTACATCACATTAATACTATTTGCGATGTTATAGACTTATCTTTGAATGAGAATTACAACTTGCCAATCTACCTTATTTCGCTGTGTTGTACGTAAACATGCTGGTTTAACAAACCTGTTGTTGTTGCTCCTTATTCACCTGCCACTTGCATTCAGTTAAAGAACTCTCAAGTTCCTTAGGCTCGGTTTATTTTGTCTTTAGCCAAACGCATTTATTCAAAGACAGTTTCAGTGCACCAAATCTTGTTGAATTTAGCTTCGCATTTGTATTTTTTTGAAAAAGTTCTAATCTACGAATGCTATTTTTAAGTCACCATCGTAGTAAATGCGTTGAAGTTAATGAAGTGTATTATTTCCTGTCAAATGAAGCATGTTGGTGCGCAGACCCATAGACTATGATAGGGACAGTCTCTTTTCTTGGGTGAATGATATCAGGTTCAGCTCAAGTTGCTCTTTGATGATGGCATACATTCCTACCAATGGAGACTTTATGGTGCCTCAGTAAGAAGTTGGTGACAAATAACTCCGCACCAGGAAAGAAAAGAAAAAATTACAACTCACAAGGCAATATGGAAGTACCACGATTTCAAGTGTAGTCATCATTTCCTTTTGAACAGGGATTTCTGTTTTGTTTGTTTTCTTGCACTAAAAGGACAGCCAATGCTTTGGTATTTTCATCTTTAATGAGGGATATGAAAGTTACTTTGGATGTGTATGCAAATGAATGTCATATCTAAAACAAATTTCTGCTAAACTATCAACCCGCGGCATGAATACTATAGAATCCAACAAGCATTGAAGCATTAATGCACAGGCAGTCGTATATTTGACTTATTAATGCAGGATATTGATGGTGGCACGAACAGTGATATGTTTGACTTACTATGCTTTTTGATAAGGACTACATTCTGATCTTTTGATATTTCAACAAACACATAAGTTAATACTAATGTATTGTGGATGTGGAATTTTGATGCAACACCTTTTGGTACATTACTTTGTGGTTAACAAAATGAGTTTTCTAAATCAACATTTCTCCAACATAGCTATCATTTTAAAGGAAATCTAATGATAGGGTTGACATCAATTGTTTTTGAAGTCAATAAGGAGTTATTTAAACACTTGTGCAGATTTATCTTGGCTATCTTAAGTATTAAGTGATGATTTTATTTTGTCATTTCTTTGTTACTTGAGTAAGCTAACATTATAGAGCCCAAATGTTTTTTGGAGGAGTTATGATTTATCTTTTAAATATTTCAATTAATTTCTTATAATAAATTTATTTTAATACTTTATTTTGTAATGTTTATAGGTACAAAAGCAAACAAAGGAAAAGCGAAGGAGGTACAAGCGAAAAAACGAAGGAAAAAAGGAAAAGCGAAAGCGAAAAATCAACAAGGAGGAGGCTAACAAACGAAGACGAAAGGGGATGATTTTTTTTTGAAAACACAATGTGTTTTTTAACACTTTAAGTGTTGATCAACACTACTTCATGAAGTTGTTTATCCTTTCGTTTTAGAACACTAATTTTCATTTGGGTCTAAAACGAACAATTTAATTTTCATTGCAAGGGGCTTAAAATGAATCTCAGGACAAACTTACTAGATTTTGTTTTGGGCTAAAAATTGGACAAGCAATCTTCATATTTCATTTGGTGCTTAAAATGAACTCACAATTGCTTTGAAGGTTATAAAACGAACAAGTGTTTGAATTGTGTGATCTTGTCTTTTGAGTACGTATCCTCTCCCCTTGCGCTTTGTGCAATCTAGGGTGCAAGAGAAACACTCAAAATACATTTTATTGCTTTGAAACACTTCAATTTGGGCTTAAAAATTGAACATATTGTGCGAGTGTGAGTAGGGGCATTTTCGCATACATTCTCTTTCTTTGTGCCATCAAAGATTGATTGAGTTACGGATTGTGTCTTTACTTGATTTTGTTTATCTTATAGGGCCTGCCTTGGGGAAAAAGTACTCACCCAAAGGACGACTCAACCGGTAACACTCTAAAGCCAAGAGTATTTCCAGCCGGGATATAAATGAGGGTTTTGGTTAAACGCCATAATCACGCGGTTGGCTCCGACAGGATGGATCCGAAAGGGGGCTCTTGCCGTATGGGTCAATCTCCATGAATGAAAAGTTTGAACTAGAACCCTTGTTTTGTAGTGGCCTATTTATCCATTGAGCGAGTTTATCAAAGTGGTGCATTGGAACTTTGATTCCAAGAAGTTACTTGCCATGTCCGATCTTGGTTGAAATATAGAGGTTAGGATTTCATCACACCTCTATATTTTTCCTTGGTTTCATGTAAAATAATCTCTTCTATGAAGGGCATGAGGCAAGCCCACTAAGAAAAACGTACCCATTAGCATAGGATGTTACATTGCTTGTTTGAAAACACAGTGTTGTATTCGAAAACATTTTGCAAACAAACATTCAACATGATTCTCAAAATTTCAAACCCTCTTGAAGACAAATATCATTGAATCAACCCATATACTATTGATTTCCCTTGGGATTCACATCCTTAGAGGTTCCTAAGCATTGGATTATACCTCAATTTGTCTTTTTGAGTAAACAATAGGAAAACCCTTGCCTTAAGTTCATTGAATTTCCACATAAAATATCTTGTGGGGTTTAAAGAAATTAAGACATTGGACATCTTAGTTTGAACCTTTAATCAAGAGAGTTTTTTGGTAAAATAAAGCCATTAAGCAAAGCTAAGCAAAATGAACTTTCATGTGTGTTGAAGACTCCAAATCCCAAAAAGCACAAATCATTGATTGGAAATCCAAAATGTTCAAATCATTCCTTGGTTACAAAGGTCTTTAGGAAGCATATGCATGCTCTTCAATACCTACATCTTGGAAAATACAAAGTGGTCTTTTTAGGTTCATCTAGGGATCAAAACAAATCAAACCTCTTTCATCCATCTTTCAAAAACATCAAAATCCATCTCACAAATCATCTTTTGATAAAAAACCTTGAAATAATCCTTGAAATGCTAGGCTTTATGAAAAAATCAAGCAAACACCAAAATCATTGAGACCAAGTCCTTGAAAACAATTATCAAAACACCTTTGACTAGGAATGTGTAAATGCATCCTTTTGCATATCCTTAGTCAAAGTCATCCAAATCATCTTGTATAGCTTAGTGTATGTAGATGAATCCTTCTCCATATACTTAGTGAAACAATCATCTTGTTTGGATAGGTGTGGGTAGATGCATCCTTCTCCTCACACATATCCAAATCATCATCCTTTGAACACAACTATTCCTTAGATCATTATCAAACATCTTAGGGTTTCTTTTTGTTCAAAATCAAAATCAAAATCCAAATCAAGATCAAGGACAAAATCTCAAAATCCAAAAATCAAACCAATCAAAAATCCGGAGTCCTAGCATTTCATTCAAGATTTATCAAAAAAAGCCAAAAACATCCATAACATCCATCTTTAAACATCACCATCATATCATCATCACATTTGATCCTAAAAGGCATCCTAAAAATTTCACTTTGGGACATAAAATAGAGATTAATCCAAGGAATCAAGAGATTCATCTCCCATATTCTCGAAGATTGATCCTTGTTTTATGGTTCTAACGAGATCTCAATACAAGAAGAGTATGGAAGCCCACAAAGAAACTCCCGCTTCAAGTGACCTTAGCCAAACAAACACAGAAATGAATCTTGCAGAATCAAGCAATCCATTGGTCCCCTTATCATCACAAAACCCACAAGAAGAAAATCAAGGGGAGGACCTCACCTTTGGAATGTCTCGCGAAGAAATAGGTGAAATGCTCCAAAATCCGGATAACCATAGAATCATCAACATCATGATGAGACTCAACCCTTCGTTGGACATGCTTGAACTAGCAAAACAAGGGGCTAAGTTGCCTTTAGATTTTGATGTGACCACTATAGTAGAGACATCTTTTCCGCCAATCTCATCCACCATCCCCATTTCATCTACACCCCCATCTCAAAATGTCACAGAAAATATCCTACAAATCACAACATCGATTGCTCCAACTCAACCAAATGTCAACAAGGGAAACACATTTCTCAATGAACTTCAATCACATCCCCTTGTGAATAACCAAAACTTGGATGCAAACACCACAGTGGAATAAAACATCCTCCATAATCCATTACACCAAAATGTTCCTCTCACTTTACATTATGACCTATCATCAACATCATTTCACAAAGCATCACAAACACCTCTTCTCACGAATTCACAAGAGGAGGGAGACATATTCGGACCAGGGGGCATTTTCAACACCACAACACTCTCGCAACGATTCACCCCCCTCACATTTCCACCTATCCCACCACTACCATTATCATCCACATCACTCCTTGGCTTGGGGTTGCCTCCCCTACCAAGTATCAATCAAACCGCTATCCCAACCATGAATCAAAACATTTTGCCAAACGCTCAAAACTTATTGTTGACATCACAACAACAAAAGACAAACACGCAAGCAATGGCAACATCATCAAACACCCCCACAACATTGCAAAGCATGGTTTCTCAAGGGCCAATCACATCAATGACGCCACTTACTACATCAACAACACCATCCACCAATCATGCAATCAACATGACAACACCATCCACCAACCAAATAATCAACACAACATCACCATTCACCACCACCACAAATGCCATTCAAAATCCACCACCACCCCCACCACCACGAACATTCACCACATCAAACAAATTCGACGCAACATTGGAAGCTGCTTTCCAAAGAGGCTATCAACAAGTGCAAAAACAAAAAGCCATGCAACAAGCTGCTCAAGCTGCGCAAGCTGCTAAAGCCGCACAAGCCACATTACAAGCGCAACAAGCACAAAAAACCCAAGCTTTATTGCAACAGCAACAACAACAAGCCGCCCAAGCCAAACAAGCATTGCAAGCACAAAGAGTTGCTCAAGCACAACTATTATTGCAACAACAAGCCGCACAAGCGCAAGCCCAAGCACAAGCTCAAGCGCAAGCACAACAAGCACAAGTACAAGCACAAATTCTTGCACAAGCAGTGCAATTGTAAGCGTACCAACAAGCATTAAAGCAATATCAAGAACAACAAAAAGCAACAGAATTGGCAGCCCAACAACAAGCGTTGTGGGAATAAGAACAAGCATAAAAACAAGCGTTGTTAAAACAGCAACAAGTGCAACAGCAAGTGCAACAACAAGCAAAAATCCTAGCGCAACAACAACAAGAGCAACAACAAGCATTGTTTATCCAAAAGCAAGTAGAAGCTTACTTTTCCCGCCACAACATACCGATCCCATTGAACAATGCACCAACCAACCCATCCATCCAAACCACGATTGCAACACCCCAAAACACATTCATCCCACCCCCTGATCCTCAGAATGATATGACGACACAATTCAAGTTGCTCCCGCAACAAGTACTCGATCTTCAATCAGGGCGAACAACCAAAACATAAAGAAACTTGTGTCCCTATCCATTTGATAGGAGCCTAGACATGAAACCATTCCCTAAGGGATTTGAGATCCCTAAATTTGACAGATATCGAGGGATGGGAAACCCTGAAGATCACATCAGGGAATTCCAGGCTCATTGTATGGAGGTTGCATATGACAATACTTATCTGATGCGGCTATTCCCTAGGAGCTTAGTAGGAGATGCTATAGAATGGTTCTCTCGCTTACCTTCAGGCATTAGGACATTCAAAGAAATTAGAGACACATTCATTAGAAATTACGCATGTAACATTACAATGGATGTTAATATCGAAGAACTCTACGCTCTGAAACAAGGAAAGAATGAATCTTTCGCTTCATTTCTTCAACGATGGCGATCCAAGGCCAATCAAAGCAAATGGACCATGCCAGAAGAGCAAAAATTCTACACAATCATTACCAACCTTGAAATCTACTTGTCATTCCACCTCAAGGTTCAGGGAATCACCACCTATGATCAACTAATCTCCAAGGTGCTTAGCATCGAAAGAGCCCTTGCAACCCAACCCATCGAATCAACATCATATCATGAATCACAAAACAATCGCCCACCATCAAATTACAATGATAAACCTCGTACATGGGTGAGAAACAAGAACATCACTAATGATGGTGTCGTCGATGCCAAGGTGGTCATTAGTGGTCCATGCCAAAATACTCCCATACCGCAAATCCAACCACAACGCCAAAACACTCATCACACAACATATCAACCCAACAATAATCCCACCATCAATAATGTCAACGACCAAAGAGGACCACCTCAACACAAAACATACCCCAAACGAAAATACACTACTTTGGGGGAACCACTTGAGGACATCATGAAAAGGATAATCGATGAAAAACTCATTCAAGCTCCTACATTTGAGAATTACCAAGAACCCGATGCCAAACCTCCTTGGTACAATGATAATCAACTGTGTGAATTCCACAAAATAAAAGGCCACACCACAAATAATTGTATGAGACTCAAGAAAATCATTCAAGATCTCATCGACAAAAGAATCATAGACGTGGAAGTAGCTACAAGGAATCAGGACCTTAAAATCTACACGAATCCAATGCCAAATCATGGCAACAAAGGGAATAACAAGGATAAAGGAAAAGGTAGTGTAAATCATGTATACGAAATAATTGTTGCCAACCTCAATGAAAACTGCATGGTCATCACCATCAAAGGTGCCTATGCCGAAGACTGTGGAGTCACCACAAGAGGTGAAAAGGTCACCATCGCAGGATCATCCCAACCCAATAGAGTCCCTACATCAAGAGTCGTTTCGTATAGCTACAATGTTGTAGACCAGCTCAAAAGAATTCCAGCACACATCTCCATCATGGAGCTGTTAAAAATCTCATCAGTGCATAAAAAGATCCTTGAGGAAGCATTAGCCTCATCTACCGTCCCCGTAGACCTCGATGCGGAACAATTCCAAGCTATGGTCAGAAACATCATAACACCTAATCTCCTTATGTTTTCTGACCAAGATTTTCCCGCCCAACCATCTCACAATCGTGCACTTCACTTAGAGGTCATTGTGAACAAAAGCAAAATCAAAAGGGTCCTGGTGGATGGAGGTGCAGGTTTGAACATCTGTTCTTTTAGACTCATCAAGCAGTTAAAGATATCAGAAGATTCCATTGATAAAGGGAAGGGCATCACAATCAGAGCATATGATGACCAAGAAAGAGTGTCTTAGGGCACAATTAAGCTCCCTATCCAAGTAGGGCCAACGCTTATGGAAACCACTTGTCAGGTCCTGGACCTCAACTTACCATACAACATTCTCTTGGGACGCCCATGGATCCATGCAATGAAAGCTGTAGCATCAACCTTCCACCAATGTGTAAAATTTACACATAATGGACAAGAGGTTACCGTCCATGGAGATCCTGAGCCATTTTCATACTGCAAGAACCTTGAAGCCAAATATTACAAAATCCCCCAAGTGCCAAAAAATGATGAGGGCCCATCCACATCATACATTGATCCCGCCATTCTCACTTCTGTGACAAAGAAACCCGCCATTCCCACCATATCTGATATCAAGCTCATCATCCAGGACAATGGTTGTGGAAGTTATAAGCTCCCTAACAATGCTTTTGTGATAGGAGAGTTACCACAATCTCCAAGATCATGAGGACGCCCACAAGAAAATCAAGCTCCCTCATCACAAACCTATCCTCAAAATTATCGAGAATTCACAAGGTGGGGAGGCCTTGGCCATGAGGTAATTGAAGCAGATCCATCAAACATGTTGTATCGAGATGAAAGACCGACACCTGAATAACCAATGGATGAAAGAAGCAGAGGCCTACACATGATGCTTGCGATGGGCTATGACCGAAATCAAAGACTGGGACAAAATGGCAATGGGATCTTAATACCAATCATGCCTGAGACGTGACCTATAACAAATCTTGGTCTTGGATGTACCCCTCTGAGAATAACCATACGTGGCCGAAGTCCTTCGGTTAGAGCCGCTAATGTTTCTCCTCAGCCAGTCCTAGTACAAGTGCACTCCCCAATACCCATAGGGACAGACATGCATAACTTTATCATTGAGCCCTATATTAGTAGCGATGACAAAGATACCTTATCCAACCTACCTAGGTTATTCGAAGATACCACCTTGTGTATGATTAGTACCTTATCTTTCAAATCCAATCATCAAAATCATGAGATCCACTTAGTCTATCCCCAACTGATCGACTATGACCAACGAGGACCACCAGTTCTTGATACATTCGAAAATGATGAAGCGCTCTAGAATTCATGGGGTTGAGGGATAACATTCCAGATGGAGATCACAAGGCAAGATTCATAATGGAGTTAGACACACATGCCTACTATGGGGAAACGATTGAATCCTTCAGTCACAAAAGTGAGAAACTAAGAATCATATCCAAGTCCTTGAGTGAAAACCACACCGTGGCACTCTCTGACAAGAAAATAGTAAAAATAAAGGACGTATCCAACGGTGAAAACCTCTCTGAGGTGCCTGAGGATGAAGGATTCAATCTTCCCCTAAGAGCTATTCATCAAGAGAAGTCAGTAGTCTTGGCCGAAAAATGCAACCCAGTCAACTTAGGAACAGAGGAGACCCCGCATATCACATTCTATGTGGAATCACTATTATCGAAGAGCAAGAACTCCTAGCAGCATTCCTAAGGGAAAGACAAATAAACTTTGCATGGAGTTATGCTGATATGCCAGGACTTGATCCAAATACTATGGTCCACCACCTAGCAGTGTATCCAGATGCAAAACCTGTCAGACAGAAGCTTCGCAAAATGCATCCTCAAATTGCTTTGTTAGTCAAAATGGAGCTCAAAAAGCTATTAGATGTTGGATTCATCCGACCAATTGATTATCCAGAATGGGTATCGAACTTGGTACCTATTTCAAAACCTGACGGAGCTATCAGAATCTGCACGGATTTTAGAGATTTAAATAAAGCATGTCCCAAGGATGATTTCTTGCTCCCCAACATCGACATGATAGTAGACATGATAGTAGGGCACGAGATGCTATCATTAATGGATGAATTTTCAGGATATAACCAGATCATGATAGCAAAAGAAGACCAACACAAGACAACTTTCACTTGTCCATGGGGGACCTACTGCTGGAACATGATGCCATTTGGTCTAAAGAATGCAGGAGCAACCTATCAAAGGGCCATGACACTAATATTCCATGATATGATTCACAAAACAGTTGAAGATTATGTTGATGACATCCTAGCGAAATCAAGAAAAAGACAAGATCATATAGCAACCCTAAGTGCTATCTTTGATAGATTGGAGGAATACAAGGTCATACTAAATCCCAAGAAGTGCCTCTTCAGCGTACAATCAGGTAAACTGCTAGGATACATAGTCTCCATGAGGGGTATCGAGGTGGATCCTGCAAAAAGTCAAAGCAATCCTTGAGATGGAAGCACCAAGGAATCTAAAACAACTGAGAGGCCTCCAAGGAAGGCTCCAATCCATTAGAAGGTTCATAGCACAACTAGCAAACAAGAAGAATCCGTATTCACACCTACTCCACAAGGGGGTAGTATACAAATGGGATACCAAGTGCGAAGAGGCATTCAACAAAATAAAGGAATATCTACTGACACCTCCAGTGTTAATGCCACCTATCTCGAGAAAGCCATTGATCTTATATGTGTCAGTAATAGCAGCAACCCTAGGAGCTCTTCTTGCTCAGCATGATGAAAACGGAACAGAGAGGGCCATCTACTATATCAGCAGGACAATGGTCGGTCACGAGCTAAATTACTCCTTCATTGAAAAAGCTTGCCTTGTAGTAGTGTTTGCATCCCAAAAATTCAGACATTATATGCTGGCACACAAGATAAAGCTTATTGCCAAAATTGACCCCCTTAAATATCTCTTATCAAAGGAAATGCTCACTGGTAGAATGGCAAAATGGGTCATGATATTATCAGAATACGACATTGAGTATGTTGAGAGAAAAGCCATCAAGGGTCAAGTTATTGCAGACCAATTAGCAGAAGCACCTATGTATTCTAAGAATCCCCTTGTCTTAGAGTTTCCAGATGAGCCTATTTTTAATCTCAACATTGCTAATCACTGGAAACTATACTTCGATGGTTCATATACACAACATGGATCAGGAGCTGGTGTCTTCTTCATCAACCCACAGGGGGACTGCATACCAAGATCATACAAACTAGCATTTCCTTGCACTAACAACATTGCAGAATATGAGGCTTTGACTATAGGTCTCAGGATAGCAGTGTAGTGGAATATCATAGCTCTCAAGGTCTATGGCGACTCACAGTTAATCATAAATCAGGTCAATAATGAATATCATACAAAGGATGACAAGCTAACCCCATACAAAAAATTGGTGGAGACTCTAAAAGAATCCTTCATCGACATAACATTTTAGTAGATTCTAAGAACCAACAACAGAGTAGCTGACGCCATGGCTACAATTGGGTCTCTATTAGACATCCCTTATAATGTATCAAAATATGAATTTCTGATTAAGCAGATTCTCGTTCCCACATTCAAGGTACCAGAATCAGAATATGTGTGTGAAATCGTTGGTCCTGGCGATCCTTGGTATCATGAAATCTATACATATCTTCGAATAGGAGTTTTACCCGCTGACCTACCATCGAGCCTAAAACGAACCTTTATAAAAAGGGCATCCAGATTTGTCATCCTAGGTGATACCTTATACTGTAGAAGCATAGAGGGTACTTTACTTCACTGTCTAAATGTTGAGAAGGCATTAACCGCTCTAACCGAGCTTCATAACGGTATCTGTGGCTCACACTCGAGTGGGATGACCATTGCCAAGAAACTGCTGAGGCTGGGGTATTACTGGCCCATGATGGAAAGAGAAGCACATGATCATGCTAAAAGGTGTTTACAATGTCAGCAGCATGGGGATCTCATCCATGCTCCAGCTCAAGAGCTCCATCTGATTGTCACACCATGGCCTTTCTCACAATGGGGACTCGACCTCATTGGGAAAATCTCACCCACCTCGTCTAATGGCCACAAATTCATTATAACTGCAACTGAGTACTTCACAAAGTGGGTGGAAGCCATACCCATGACCTATGTCACTAGAAAGCAGATCTCAAAATTCATCTTGAACTATCTCATATGTTGTTATGGTGTCCCACAAGCCATTATTTTGGATAATGGGACACCCTTCAAGAACCAGGAGGTTCGCGACTTGTGCGAGAAATTCAAAATCCCATCGCTTCTCCACCCCATACTATCCCCAAGACAATCTCCACTCCATACTATCCCCAAGACAATGCACAAGCGTAGTCACAAATAAAACCATCCTCAAAATCCTCAAGAAAAATAGGTACACGACGCAGGGTCATGACTAGCACTTGCAGCTTTAATCCCGCCTCTAGGGGCTTTATCTAACGTTATCCGACACCCAGACCGGTACCACCCCATTCTCCCCGGTCTACTTGATCGGCAACACTTTCATTGAGATTGTTTCCCATCCCTAATAATATCATTGCAGTTCATCACCGATGAAGAATATCGGTTTCCAAGACTAAATGAGCTGGAGTTATTGGATGAGAAACACATAGATGCTTTGAATCATCTGCAAGTCTATCAGAATAGACTCAAACTGAGCTATAACAAGAAAATCAGAAGCAGAACTTTCCAAGTCTGAGAACTGGTCTTAAAAGAAATCAAAAGAATGTACAAAACCAAATCCCAAATAACAAGAAAGGCAAGTTCAAACCCAATTCATTAGGGCCTTCATCGTGACGTTGTGTTGCCAAATCGTGGGCATATCAGCTATCAACACTAAAGGGGGAACCTCTACAGGAGCCCGCATGAATAGCTCCCATCTCAAAGTTTTATGCCCACCTTTGAGGTATAGAACCAAAAAATCTAAAAAATCAGAAAAAGTCCTAAAAAATGGTTACCTTGGTGAAAACCTGGCAAACAGGCGTCTTGGTAACAACAAAAATAAAATCAAATCAAAAAAGCAAAATAAATCCAAAAAAATCAGAAAATGGATCAAAAAAATCGCCCTCTAGTGAAAACCACTCTGGTGGCACTTTGGACGGTACCTCGTGAAACTCGCAAATAAAAGCCTTGGCGAAATAAGCACTATCCATCCACCGTGTGACCTTTACAACTTGTTCATTATTATTATCTCTCCATTTCACTTCCATCATCCATCTCATCTCCATCCATCACTCATCCACTTCCCAGGATCCACACCATAAGCTTGGTCCTTGTTCATATATCAAGGGACAATCCTCCTACATTACTCTACTCATCCCTCAAGTTATTTTAATCCCGCTTCTTTATCGGCGAAGTCTATCGATCATGCTTGGGGGTATGTTCCCCATCGGATTCGATTCGTATGGTCTGAAAGTCCTCAAAATTAGAAAATCCAAAAACATCGAAAAATCAAAAAATCCAAAACATAAAAAAATTAGAAAATCCAAAACATCGAAAATCAAAAATCCAAAAACAAGAAAATCAAAAAATCCAAAACATCGTAAAAATTAGAAAATCCAAAAATAGGTCAAAAAGTCATCAAAAAAATCCAAAACAAGGGTGGTCGCTCTTGTTTCCATAACTTTCATCGCTGCTCTGGAAGAACGAGGTAAGGTTGATCTTTGATCATCCCCCAGACATTTAGGTCAAATTTATAGGAGTTCCGCCATAATAAAATGACATCTCATCATGTATATATCATCATCTATAAATTATCAAGTCACAATCAACTAATGCGGTCTCTCAAGGTATATCGTAGGCAAGTTAATCACGATCAGCCCTCACATCTCTAGGATAGGGTCTTTAGTTAGTCTCTTTGGTCAAAATCTCATAAAACTTCAAAACATTAGAAAAATCAAAATCAAAACATTTGAAAAATCTCTAAAAAATACCAAAAAAATAGCTCCTCAAACATTGCAAACGCCAAAAACATCCAAATATTTTGAAAAAATCCATCCGCCTCATCTCGCTTACACTCACAATAATCAATCATCCATAATAAATCATCATCACCCTCAACCTTTGGTAAAACAGTCGGAAACAAGTTTAGCAGGTTAAAAGTAAAACTCAAAAGCGTCAAGTCTCAAGTCTTAGTTAGTGCGTAAACAAGTTGGTTAGGTCTTTGTGTTGATAGTCCATCATCCAAATAGTCTCATATCAATCATCTGATAACATCATGTTGTAGGATGAATCCTTCCTACAAGGGGCATTATTTATCAGAAAGAACATTTTGGATAAACGAAATGACGTGCCGCCATCCACTAACATGTCCTAGGATGTATCCTTCCTACAATGGGCATTGTCTTTTGGCAATAAGTTTCGGTTCTTATCCTTAAAAGCACATTCCCTTTTGGTTAGCGGTATTGAAGAACATCAACTTGTTTGTGTACTTGGTCTTTTTCTTTTGACTTATCTTATTGCGCTCAGTCCAAGGACCTCTCGATGATATCCGAACGAAGGATTTAGATAGATAGGAATGGGGCAACGATCATTATTCTTTTGTCTGCTGTGCTTGTTGGACGTTCTTGTAAAATAACTTGGCGAATACTTGCTTTGTTAGATATGTATGGAGGATGTTTTAGACAGCTTGTTGACTATTGCATTGATTGGTTTTTCCTTTCCATGTTTTGGTCCGAGATGTTTGAGACTTCTAAAGTGCATCCTAGCAAGGTTTCCATATGTCAAGTGTGAACAAGAATACTCCTATCATTTTTTTGAGTCAAAGTCCATCACACTAAGTACAACGCCATCCCCGGTCCTTATACCTTGATGCATCGTGGCTTAGGCATGTGTTATCAAACATAAAAGTAAGTGACCCTTTGGAAAATCCCAATCCTTGATAAGCAAATCATCCATCTATCATCATCATTTCTCATCATCATCATCATTTATCATCATCATCATCTCTAATAAAGTCTCGACCAATCATGGACTTGTTGGATCCTCTTGTCATCATCTCATTTCCATGCTAACATAACATCGCCAATACATCCATCATGCATCCATTATGCATTCATCTTGCATCCATAAATCATTAGAATTATGCATATCATCTCACATGCACCATCATCATAATATAGATATGTTAGTCTAAGCATCTCATAACTAATCCATTGCATAATCATAGCATATCACATCATCCATCTCATATCATATCATCGTTTAAGTTGTTTAGGATAATATAGATTTGTTATTCTAAGCATCTTGAAATCATATCATTTGCATCAGCATCCATAACCATCCATTTTGAACCTCTTTATTGTGAGATCGGCCCTCAAATTGAATCTTTTCACTCGATCTCTCGAGGGGGCAATGTACCAGTGTACTTCTTTCTATTAGGGCATCCAAAAAATCAGAAATTTTTTGATTTTGATCGCGGCAAGTTATTCTTTGAACCAACGCAACAAGTACATTGCTTCAAAGAGGGGCAAAATGTAGACATGCAAAATTAACATTCTGCATTTGATCAGGTTCATTCATCAACTGAACTGGATGTTGCATTAGATCCATTCATCACCTTCAACCATTCATTTAAATAATCTCATTGCCTAAGGTTATTTATTTAAAATAAAATGAGCATTATCATCAATCTTTTAATAATAAATCAAAAAGCCATTTAAATCAAATCCTAAATCATATTCCATCATTTTTGATTTAAATAAATCAATTATCAAAGTCTTGAAAGTCAAATCATCTAATCAGCATTAAATTAGCATAATCATCATCTAATCTTGATCTAATGCTAATCCCATCCCACTTGCATTATCTAGATCTGGCCACTTGCACAATAAATCAATTTTATTGATTTATTAAAACCTCATTTTCCCTCAACATGACAAGTCAAACATGGCATTTATTGCTCTTTTCTTGTCCCCCTCTCAAAATTTATTGCAAATTTGAATTCAAAATTTCCCCCTCTTGGGCACTCTTCCCAAATCTTGCACAACCATTGACCACTCACCACTTGACAAGTGTCCTTCCATTGGTCCAATCTTAGTCCCACATTGGTCCCTCTTCAACACTTAGCATTTTGAAAATCTATAAAATAGGGCCTTCATTCTCATTCATGGATCCACAATTTTATGCAAGGTTACTCTCTTCATTTGAGATTTGATCTTGTTCATCATCACTCCACCATCTCCATTTGCATTTTATCATTTTAGCTTCGATCAAGGGTTGGGAAAGGGTCACTAGCACATGTGACACCAATCCACTATGGAATAGGTAACTTTCTTTTGTTTTCATAATGCTTTAGTCTTTCTATTATCTTTTTTTACATTTGGAAGCATTCACAAGGTATTTAATAGGGTCATGTTTGAAGAATTTGTAATTTACTAACCTTGTATGAAGCTTAGTCTTTTGCAAATTTTGAAAAACATGCACCACAGGTATAACATAATCATCTACTACTTGTTGAATCAAAAATTCCCATCCTATCTACAAGGGGTCCAAGAATGTGCTCTCCACTTGAAAAGAATAAACTACAAGCTTTGAGGATCTATACTCTATAAGAAAAATCATGAAGAGATCTACCTCAGATGCCTCAGAAAAGAAGAAGCAGAATGGGTTTTAAAGGAATTTCATGATAAAATTGGCACCGTTCATGGATTTGGTCCTTCAACTACACATTAGATCCTACGAGTAGTTTACTATTGGTTGAAAGTTTTAATAAATGTGCATAACCATGTCCGTACATGCCATGTCTGCCACACCGCCACTACTAGAGAAAGGAATGTTGTCATGTTGCAACCAATCCTAGAGGTAAGACTGTTTGTACAATGGGTCTTGACTTCATCGGTTCAGTAAGCCCCCCATTTTCTATGGGTCATAGGTACATTTTAACTACCTCTAATTAATGTACTAGATGGATAAAAGCTATTGCATGTAGACAATGCACTATAGAGTTGGTTGTTAATTTGCTTGAAAGTTTTAATTAAATCGCTTCAATTTCCCATATGCCCTAGTTTGTGATAGTGGTACTACCTTTTCTTCACTTAAATTTGCTAGTTGGGCCTTTGACTATGGGATTTCCCTTAAGTTTTCATCCAATTAATATCCTCAAGGAAATGGCCTGGTGGAATCTACAAACAAGAACCTCATCATTGTGATAAAAAAATGCTTGATAGGAATCCTAAGGGTTGGCACACCCAGCTTCGTTTTCCCCTTTGGGTAGATCACACACGCCACAAAGCATCCTTGGGTGACTCCCCATTTCACCTTGTTTATGGCTTAGAGCTTGTATTCCATATTCACCTCAAGATCCTAACCCTATAATTCATCAACACTTTTTACGATGAAGGGGATTGACAAGAATCCCATTTAGTTGAGTTACTCCACTTGGAAAAAGTGCATGGCCAAGCCATTGAAATTTTTTCCAAACATAAGGGAGTGGTCAAAAGATGGTTCAATCGACGATTCAATGTCAAGGCCTTTAGAATCATTGATATGGTCCTATGTTGGGGCAAGGTCCATGAGAGAAAAGGGGGACATGACATATTCGACAAGCTCTAGGTTCGCCCCTTTTAAATTTCTAAAACCCTCGGTGATAATGCTTTCCACCCCAAAACATTAACTAGTGAAGATGTCTCGTTGCCCGTCAGTGGGCAACACCTCAAGCATTATTTCCTTGCCTGAGCTCTTTTGAGCTTGATCTTTGTAAATTCTTGTATATAGGTTAGCTCAGGTTGCTTTTGGTTTCCTTGCTTTATTGTTTTGTATTGCTTCCAGTTTGGCTCATATCTCAGCTATTCTATTTTTTTGGATGTGTCTCTTCATTTCTGATGCGGTGGCCATGCCTGTTCAATGAATGGTTCACTTTGTTGTCTACCCTTCACATTCTTTGGATAAGCATTCACTCTCAACCATTGGTCTTTGATAGCTTCCATGGGGAGGTTTCATTATTTGAACTCAAGGTTGACCTAGAACCCAACACTTCATTGAATCCTTTCACACTCATCTCAGATCATGCACCAAATGCATACTAATTGTTTTTGAGGAACTATACAATGGTTGTTATCAAGGCGAGGAAAGTGAAAAATCTTAAGTCTGCTCTAGTGATCACTATGATTGCAAACCCATAGTGAGCTTCAATGTTTACATAGTTGAGCAAAAGAAATAATATTGAATGTAATAGCAAAAAATAAAAGAAAGAAAACATCAAAATCGAGCAACTACGTGGGTGTGTAGACAACTCTATCAAGGCTATGGATTCCCAACTGGTAGTAGAGAAATGTTCATGGGATCACAACAACAACTCTGTCAGGGCTATGGATGCCTGACTAGTAGCAGGGCAATTTCCAGGTTACTTCTGGAGTTAGACAATTCATATAGCTTGCTTAGCTTGATTAGTAGTTGTTGGTCATAGTTTCTAAGGAGGGGGAATGAATTCACTATACACACAAAATTCTGAGACATTTCATGATCTGATTTAGTTAAGGATCTTGTTCTCTTTTGAACCCCCTAGTTCATTTTTTGGGAATTGGCCCTTGGCCTATGAAGTTGGAGATTTTGGGTTCAAAATGAGCATTTATCCTTAGAATGCTCAAAAGTGTTCTTGAGTGGAGTGGCATTTTTTTTTTCCTATAGCACACTTGCCTCATTCAAAATGGGGACCCTCTTTCTTTTCATTTTGCCACATCACTTTTGTCACTACCTTGTTTTGTATTCCCCCTATTTTTGAGTCCTAAGTGCTTGAGGAGTCTTAGAAGAATCATCTTGAATTGACCAAGTTTTGCTACCCTCAAAATTTTAGACCTTTTTCCTTTGCGGAAATCTCCTGGTTGTTTGCCCTCAAACTTTAAAATGGTTTTCCTCTAAGCCCCATAGGTCTACCCATGCAAGCTGCTCCATGCAGAATGCCACTCTCTTTTCGCTATTTCAAATGGCTATCTTTTCACATCTTCTTAACCTTCTAAGCCCATGTTCTCCTTTGTCGACCTGACGGATAGGTCTAGGGAGCTATCCACCCTAAGGACCTTGCTATTCCCACCACCCTTCTTGAAATGCATGGGCCACCAACCTTAGCCACCATCATACCCACATTAATGGCATGCATTAAATGATGAAAAGTCTATAAATAGCCCATTTTGTGCTATCATTTTCACTTACACACTTTTAGAAGACTTGTCAGAGCTTGCCACCGTTGCTGCCCCCACACTCGTGAAGTCTCATACCCATTTGTGCATCGTTAGCATCAAATCCTTCATTAGATTTCCATGGGTCTACCAAGTAGAAACTCCATTGTGCTTCTTGTTTTGGTTTTTTCATCATTTTTTCAAATTTGTCTAAGTTTCAAGAAGGAAAACCTAAAAATTAGCTAAAAGACGTTAGGCCGGACAAAACCCATGTTTTGAAATTTGAAAAACCCTTCGAAATCAGTGATAAAATTCATGTAGAACCTTAGCCTCCTATGATCATTCTTCAGCTAGGGTCATCATACCCTGTGGGCCTGCAATACATCGGCCACCATTATTTCCCTTAGGATGCCCAACCTTAAAACGACCGACACACTTATCGGTTCCACTCTCATGGGAAGATGCTTCTAAGTGGCCGACCATCATAGACTTCACCAAAACTCATGAACCTAAAGAGGGATCATTTGATCTTGTCGGGTTCATAAATGTAGGCCTCCCCTTTCAGATTTCCCTTTACTCCCTATTGTTTCAAATGGCTAACTTGTTACACCCATCCACTAGGCGGGCCCCACCCCACTAGTTTTCAACCAAAACTTAATCATGCCAATGTGCCTAGGTCTATGTTGTTGCAGGCTTCTCCCTGCAGACTTTCATCAATGGGTTTCCATCTAGGGTTCACCATTCCAAATGGCCTTCACAGCTCGTTGGTCCACTTATCAAACCCCGCCTTCATGACCACCACCTGAGCTTAAGGCAATGGTAACTTATCTTCTATGGACTATCCTTTGTGGGTTTTTGCTCCTCTTTCATCACCAAATTAATGACTTCTTAAAATGGTGAAATTTCAAAGTCTTTCTAATGAGCGGAGCCCAATCCCATTGTTGCTGCCTAGTCCTCCATGTTGAAAATTGCCTAAGTGTTGCCCTTTTTGCAAGCCTCGCCCTATGGACGTCTATTCGTGGGCTGCTGTAGCCTATCCACCATTTCAAAAAAACCTCTGGTGATTGTCTCCCCACCTTGTGGAGCCTACAATTTCCATCTCTGTCTAAACTCAAAAGAAAGAAATGACTAAGTATCAAGCCCTATGCAGGCCACCCCATGCAGGCGACTGTTTACAAAAATTCATCCTTTTTTTTTACTATTCTAAACCACCAATGACCTTCATTGGCCTACTATGCAGAACCCAACTTTGCGAAAGCTTCCCACTCAATGATGGACCAATAGATTGATGACAGGGATTCCTGGATTGAAGCTTGCATGCCGCTCTATGTAGACTGTCGTCCTCTTCCCATTGTCCCAAGCGGAGATTGTTTAAAGTCCTTTCGCACCTCCCGACCCAAACCTGACTAAATTGTCTAGATTCTAAAGACTAAAAGTGTGTTGTCCACCGAAATTATGGATATTGCATGGTAAAACATCGCTTGCGCGATGCTATCTTACAGTGCCATTTTCAACGATGGAGCCTCAAACAACCAAACCACCCTCTACTTCTGCCTACCATAGGCCCTTATGCTTGAATGATGGTCTTAACGATTCCAAATGTCAAAGTAGATTTGAACCACATGCCAAAATTGCCTGACCTCCTTAGTGGGTCCCATCTCATGACCAAATCTTGACATGGGTAGAACATTGCGGGCCGCTGTGGCTTGATTGTCGTCTGTTTACAACTTCCTCCAAAATGGTTGCCAACCTAGGTAAGTCCACACCCCTGGGCCCGAATTGCTATAACTCTCTCCAATAAAATACTAACACTGATCTATAAGAGAAATTAGGACCCCTGGGTGATGAATTATCTAATCTAACATGATTTTCTATAGGATTTGGCTAATGCTAATTATGTTTTGCACTTGAATATGCTTAGTACTTCTTCACTTGCAAGATATATGGAACCAACTATAGGACCTTTAGAGGCAGTGGTGGAGAAAGAAAAGGGTAAGAAAGCTACCAGGGCACCAAGGGGGAAAGAAGATAAGGATCAGATGAAGTACAAGTTCCAAGTGGAACCCCTCAATTCAAGGGTCACCATAGACTACAAGGAGATCTCAAATTCAAATTTGGGACACATATCAATGAATTTAGGTAAAGGTCATCATCAAACCAACTACAAATAATGCTAAGAATATAAGAAAGAGTGGGTTGGACAAGGCTACTATTTTTGCACTTTCCCTCATTGCTCCCAAGCTTGTCATGACCTAAAGAGAAACATATCAAGAGAACATGAAGAAGATCGTAGACAAGAATGACAATGTATTAGCTAATCTATCGACCATGTCAATAGGGAAAAAATTCCACATCCCTACCTTCAACAAAATGGAGGAGATAACTAAAGAATATGCTAAGACCACATGCGATGTTGACCCCCTCAAGTGCAAGAAACCTATCAACAAATATTGGCTAAAGGATAAGAGGGGAAATGCAAACAAAGTGCCCCAAGAACTATTTAGAAGCGATTTATATGAGGATTACCATGACTTGGTAACATTATTGAGAAAAGTTATGGGCCTTCTGACTACAACTTTCTTCCAGGAGTGGATGTTGTTCTGTGGAATAAATCCTATGAGGGGAAACCAAATTCTATTGTGCAGGAATGATTAGCCATTGCTTACATGAACAATTTGTGGCTATAAAGAAAACCTCATAGCTCTACATGACATCATACCTCGTCTATCTATTGACTGATTGTGTGTAATACAAGGGCTTGATTGTGTCTCCGAGCCAAACTCTAGGAAGAGAATTAAAGGTATACAACAAGTACCTGTAGCTATAGTATAGGAACTTCAAGAAAGACAACTGCAGAGTTAATGACGACTTCATTAGCCATATCATCAAATTTCTTGGAGGTGGGTTCAAAAGAAGGGTGACACACAGTGCTAATGCTTTTATCCCTTGGTTCAGTTTTCTATTAATTCAAATTCCCAAGTTTACCTACATTTGAGTTGAGGGATTCTCAATGAGACCCTATGAATTACGTCGATACTCAAATGACTGGATGGTACCACTTGAGCTCTCTAGGAAATTATAGCATGACCATACCCTGCTAAGTGACAAGCATAGAGCAGGGATTCCTTATCCCCTTTCCTTTAGCCAAGGAATGTATTCACTTCTCGCATACCAATGTGCAAATTATTTAGAGAAAGAACTTGTTGAGTATAATTAGAGCTCCACACTACTTGGTCGTGAATGGATCCATATGGAAAATTCAAGAAGGCAATCAAGATAGAATATGCCCACTTGCATAATATTGATGAATTTTGGGAAAACTGTAGGGATGACAAGGAAGTGAGAATGAGGCACTAAGTGCACATGACATCATACTTTGTCAAAATGGTCAAATTTCTTCCCATGCGAGATGAAATTTTAGAGGATGAGAATACAATGGTGGATCCTTCGTATGATGAAATTTCCAATCTACCGTTAGCCTTGAATGAGTGGGATGAGGAAGAGGTTAATGACCTCGATCTTCTGATGAAACCCATAGAGGCCAAAAAAAATATGATGGATTTATGGAAAGATCATTCAACTAAAACTATAAGGAATGACTTCAACCTACGGTGAGGTCGAGGTTGAGACCAATAACGGGACCGACTATGCAACTGCAACTACTCCATCAAGAGAAATTTCAACATCTCCTCCAACTACCTGCTTGAAGAAGAGAAAGGAGGTGGTTGAACACCAGCCTAAACAAAAAGTATATTCAAGGAGAGCATCGAAAGGTGAGCCTTCCAAGAAATAGAAGAAGATGGGTGGATTTATAGAGATTCCCACCATTGAAGAGGACCCACTTCATGAGGGAGAGGAAGGATAAATTGAGTAGCCAAAGTCACCGCCTGCCACCTCTACCATCGCTTCCACTATCACTTCCACTGTAGTCACTCCTCCACTCACTTCCCAAGCAATGACCACTTCTTTTGTACCTTTGGTGGACATATCAGTTGAACTTGCTTCCACCCTATGTGGTACACAAGTAATGGTGATAGATTCCTCCTCTGCCACTACTTCCCTGCCTTCTTTCTCCTCCATGTCTCCATCCACAACTCTTCCATTGGCTGTTGCTACAACAAAAATGCCTACCATATCACTCCTTGAGGCTCTTGCTTGATACATGTAGAATATCCCAATAGAGATTTTTGGGGTTCTAATGAATCCTACTATTTAAGCTGCCTTAGCACAAATTGTCACTGGTCTCCTAGTACCTCCTCTTCTTGAGCCACCAAAAATAGAGACAACTATGCAGATTTGCAAGGAGCTAGAAAGAAAAACAAGAGAAGCCACAAAGGAAATGGAGAAATAGGCTAATGAATATCATGAACACCTAGAGCATCAACACATAACAATTGATGAAGTAGTGTGTGAGGAGGAAGAAACAAAATCCTCTAAGGAAAATGAAGAGGATGTTAACACCAAGTACATCATGGAAACCTTCAACCAAGAACTTGAGGATGCATTTGCTGAACAACTCAAGGATGTCAGAGAAGAAGTAGAGGATAAACCTAAAGAAGAGACTAAAGCTAAAAGGATCCCAAAAATAGAACATCATGAAGAACATGGGAATCGAGAAGAAGAAAAACACATGACCACTAAGTCCGTAGAGAAAGAAACAATATTCATCGAAGATTCAGATGAAGAAAAGGAAGAAAAGATAAAGAAAGAGGTTCTGGGGAATAAAGAAATAGAAATCTGACATACCAAAGAAGAAGGTGATCATGAATCACCAAAGGAGGGGTCTCAGATGCCTGAATGGCTTGGGAAGCAATTAGAGAAGAAAACCCCAACCCCGATGGATCTAAAGGCAAGACATGAGGCAATCTTGGCTCAAGCACAAATAAGCACAAAGAAATAAAAGAAACCAAAGGTCAGATCCCATCTAACAATGGATGCATCAAGATCAAGAACTATACAGATAGATATGCTAGTGATTGGAGAAGGGGCCAGCTACAACATCTCCATTGTTGACTTGGGAACAACCACGAGAGAAAAAAATATCGACCATATTCAAGGATCCATTGCCACCATTGTGCATCAAATGCATAATGAAAAATCCTCTAAAGAGGAGCTAAAAGCATAGGTGGTAGATCTAAAAACCCACATTCAACAATGGTTGTCGGCTAAAAATCTTGCCACCACATCGTCAACACCACCTCAACTACTATCCAAAGAGCACATTGAAAAGCTAGAAAGAAGGAAAAATTGGACAAAGGGAACTGAAGAATGGCTTCAGGGAGTAATATACAATGTTGATATGGGCCTAGGGAAAGCCATCAGAATGATTAACAAGATCAAGGTCATGCAATAGCAATTGTAGGATATGGAGAAAATGTGTCTATGCTACCCTGAGTTTTACAAAGTCACTAACCCAAAGGTTGAGGGTATCCTCAAAATATTTGAGAAAACCTGGGAAAAGGAGTTCGACATCATCAAAGATGACCGCTGGTTAGTTGAAAAATGGAAAATGGCCCTTGATCACTAGAATGATGTGCTGGAAATAATGTTACATTAGATCAAGCCTGATCTCGAATGGGAAAAAGAACATTGGGTGGACAACAAATATTATATCAAGTTAATGATTGACCAAGATGTGTTTGTTGAGGAGTTGGATGCAGAGAAGATTGAAGAATACTTCCATAAAAAGATGGAAGAGGGTGCAATTGATGACTTGTCTCCACTCTTCATGGATTTTTTTGCCAATGCATTCATTCTATCATAGCAAATAGTGAGGGTTGCTGATGGGCAAGGTCATTGATGTCACAACTTGCATCGTTTAATTAATTCTTTTATTGAACTGTGTGTGTCTCAGAGCAATATGCGACAAGGATAGTTGTCACAAATTATTTTGGGGGTTTTACACTATAAACAGCGACTTCAGGTATCGTTTTACGTACTTTTGGAGCTTTCAAGAGCTCTTAGGAGCTCTTTAGGAGCTAAACTATAGCAAATGATTCCTAAGATTTAAATCTATTTTAGCTTCTAATTTAAAATCCTATTGACTTAATTCTAACTTTATTGACTTCGATTTAGACCAATTCATGGAGAAAATTAACGATTACTTTAATTTCTAATCTAAAACATAGAATTCAAATTAATTCTATTTTGCTTGAAAATAAATCCATAACTTAATTTTTGGAAAGTAAACTCTAATTTAAGCGTAGGAATGAATCACAGGAAAATGACGATTATTCTAAAAAGCATAAAGACTAATCTCCATGAACATATTCTGAACATACTTCAACTCCATCCTTCCATAAATTCCTAACATTGCTTTAATGAAACTCAACAAACACACATCAAGTTTAATTGATTTGAACAACATCTAAATATAATTTATCTAGGAAACCTATTAACGCTTATAATGATTCAATTCAACATTTCTAATAAATAAATCTAACCATTCTAACAATTTGATCTTAACCATAATAAATTGAAACTTTGAAATGTAATTGTAAATAGAAGTAATTATCTGATTTTAACATTTACTAGGGTAGAAGATGATTTCAATGATTGAACAATTCAAAACCAGTTTCTACTACAGACTTGATATTAATGAATTAGAAAATAACAACACTTAACAAAAATACCATGAGATCATTCCAAAAATTGAGCAGGCCCTACTCTTCCTCAGGTAAGATCCTTTAACATAGTGAATTGATTAACTTCTTGATTCCCTTCTCATTGATCAAGATTAGAATGTCGAACAAAGTATTGCTTGTGATGATGGAAAATATGATTGCAAATGATCTAACTACTAACTAAGACTAAAATATGGATATTTATAGAATATCCTTGTTAGCTTCTAACATGGCATTAACTGTCAAAACTTATGGTGACCAACTATAGATTACAAAATGAAACAAAAAATAGAACTTCAGTGGACTAAGGAGGACTATGCTAGATTGGCGCTGGAAGTAAAAGTTCCTTAATTGACTATAAAGAAGTTGATTCCGACTTTGAGTGATTCATCATCCAGCAGAGCCTATATATGGCATAGTCATTCCTCATGATTAAACATAGAGTTTTAACCATCTCATCAAACCTTTAAGATACCCTGTTAAAAACCCTTAAGAAAAGGACAACAATCATGGTAATAAAGATCAATGCAACATAATTATCTCATCTACACTCATCATAAAGCAATGCATTTAACATAAGCTATTACTTAAAAAATATTCGCTAATTTAGTTAAACATAAAGTAAAATAAACAAATATGTTAATCTATTGTCTATCGCTAGTCATGTCAATTAACAATAACAAGTCTTTTTAAACATAAAAAAACCTTAAATTAAAGTATTTTATATCTCCCATCATTGCTCCCCAACTTGCTTTGGACCATTTCCTCATGGTTCATCATCCAAAACTATGTTGTGCTCTTTCTCTTTGTTTAGTACCTCCATCCAAATGCAGTAGTCAAATATACCTTCCCTATTCTATCTTGACAATCTAGTATTAAGTGCATAGCCATAGTTTTGTCTCAAGTTCTCAAACCAAAAACTCATTACTAGAGCTAGTATATTTGTCATTTCCTTTAGATTTGGTTCTAGCATAGTAATAATCAGCATTATGAATCTCATGCCTACCCATAATTCTTTTTTCTATTGGATTAGAGTGATGACATGCCTGACTCTGACTAAACTCCAACTGATATTATTCAAACTAATTGGCCCCCTTCTCTTGACTGATTCTGGAATAATTTGGTACCTTTCCTCACAGGACCATAGTACTAACGGCAGGAGTGTTGCTTCAACATTTTGGAATGCTGCAATGCTATCTAAAAAAATTGAGACATAGAGGGGATTAACATCATTTAATCTGACCCTTGATCTTACAGTTTTGATATATAATTCAGCATGGGGATTTTTAGGTCTCATTGGTAACCCATATTTTCTTTGAGCTTCTTTGTACTTATCCATTCTATTTGACTAATCCACCCGATTTTGCATTAAAGAAACAAATGATTTTATTTGAAGCTCACCAACATATTTATTCAACATTGAGTCATCATTATCCCCCATTAAAAATCCATGTTGGTAAACTCACACATTAAATTCTAAATGCAAGGGTGGTTGTTAAAGTAATCTTCAAGGATATCATGATCTTCATTGTAATTGAGACTCCTTCCCAAAATTAACTGATTTATTTTCCATTCTAAAAAAATTTCTCTAAGAATCAAGGAATACGTTGCAACTAGTCTTCTAATGGAAAGCATGGAAGAACTAACTTCTGCCACCTGCTCAAGTCTTCTCTTGGTCTCATTCTTTTCTTTTTCTAAATTTTGTATCTACTCTTTCAACACTTCCTTTTCTTCCTTATATTTCAAAACTGCCAAAGAACGGTATTGAGGCTAAATTGGAGTAGGTTGTATTGGAGGAGTGGGAGGAATATGAGGGATAATAGAAGGTAATGCAAGGTTGTATGGAGGAGCAGTGGAAGTAGAGGCATCTTGTGCATAGAATCACATGGATTTCTACTATAATTATTCTTCTTTTGTTTGCAACTCTTCTTTTAATCTTGAAATTCCCTCAACATTTACTAATGCTTGCACACTAGCTTGTTGTAGGGAATCCTCTGTTTTACTTAACTATTCTCTAATCTTTGCATCATTTTTTTCAACTTTCCTTTCCATTGCTTGATTTTTGTAGACTAATTGTTGCAATTCTTCTTCTTTTCTTAATTCTTCTTCAAATAATTGCACATTTCTTCTTTCTTATTCTAATTCAGCCTCTAAATGAGACATTTTCATTGTTCTCAATAATTCCCCAGTCTCTAATTCCTTTGTATCCAATGCTTCAAGGGGTCCTTCTTGAATTAAATACTCTTTCCTTTTCCTCTTCTTATGTTGTGGGGAAGGTATAGGGGATTTCATAGTCTCTTCTTGTTCAAATTCTTCAAAGGCCTCTTGATCTTTGGGTTGTGTGCCAAACTCTTCAGCAGAGTTGTAGACTTCAAAAACAGGGTTGTCTTCAGAAGTTGACATTGGATTTTTTAGGGGGACTTTGAGGTCTCTCAGGAGATTGTACAAGGGTACAAGTATCTTCATGTTCAATGGATTTAAAAGGGCTTCTAGAAATAGGGGTTTGACTTATAGGTGCTTCTTTAGGAGTGGACACAACAATTTCAACATGACTAGGGTTTTCTTCATGTACTTCTTGTCTCTTCTTTTTTGACCTAGTACGGGTTACCCTAGATATCTCTAGAGATTTTATTTTTCCCCCTTTCTTGGAAGATTCTCCTTCCTCAAATTTTGTCCTTTTGGTTGAGGGTCCCCTTGTGGGTCTCCCTTTTTGCTTTCTTATAGGCACAGACAAAAATTCTAACTAACCCTACTTCCCAGTTTCTTTTTTTAAGAAGTGGTATTTAATTATCAAATGTAAAAACCCTTGGTATTTCATAGAAGATTCCCCCTAGCTTTCACTCTCAAAATCATGGAAGAAATTTGTTGAAATAAGAAGATTGACAAATTTATCCTCACTGAAGGTTTTGTCTGACCATACCTTAAATGTATTAAAAGCCACATTCCTGGACCTAGTATCATACCATATTTCCCATTGCAGGTGAAGAACTTCATAAGCCAAGTTGTAGCAATCCTCCATGGCTTTTCCAAACTATTATGATCTATGCCACACTAGTCTCCTTTGTGCATTTTTATCTTTGGCCTTCTTGCCAACTCCTGGTGAAATGTAGCCACCAATTTCTCAAACTTAACTCAACCTTTGTTAACTAGGTTTCCTTCATTTGGAATCCCAAAAATTTCACTTATAATTTCTGGAGTGACTTCAATTATTTCTCCCCTTACCTTGGTGACATTCACATTGAAATTTGTCACAAATTCCCAAACCTTTTCTGGCTGGAAGTTTCCATATTGCATCACAAAATTTATCCACCTAGCTTCTTCTAACAATCTTCTAGTCTCTGAATCAAGATTGAAGTTCTTTGGTTCAAAATTTCTCTTATTCCCCATCTTTCTTTGTAAAACATGGAAAAATTCACTGGCATAATTCAACTGGCAGTCTAAATTACTTACCAAAAATGTGGAATGATTTGTTTCTTGATTTGGGAGCAGCCAATTTTGAAAATGACATAACATGCCATTAATCTCCTGCATTTATTTCCTTTACTTCTCCAGACAATTCACACAACATAACTTGAAACTTGCAATTCAATTCACAAGGTTGGCAGTGTTCATCACACATGTCATCATGTACTAGCAAGGATTTTTGAGAAGATAACCGAATCATGAAAAGATCTACTTCCCTCGACTGACATTATCCATGTCACATCATTCCTTATTCCAACAATCTGCCACATTTTGGAAATGATTAAAAGTGGATTTATTACTATCATTAATTAATATTATGGTGAAGATGTCTAGATTCATAAATATTTACCTATTTTAAATTAGTCTAACTATTTTAGAAATAAATTTGAAACAATATTCATATTAAATGCACACCTTAATTTTTTTTGAGCCTTTGAGTTTTTTAGGAGCCTTCAGGAGTTCATCAAGAGTCTCCAGGAGCTTGGAATTTTAGGAGTCTTTAGGAGCTTTACATGAGCTATCAAGCAAAAACAGAGTCTTCAGAGTCTTCAATCTTCAAGATCTTTAGGAGCCTTTAGGAGCTTTTGAGGGGCTCTTCAGGAGCCTTCAAAAGTTAACTTAGATAGACTGCCATTTCTAGTTTTCAATCATCATTTTTTTTTAACTTGAAAGTAAACTACCATTTGTTGGTTTTCAATTTACTTCCATTTTTCTCAAGGTAAATTGCCAATTGCTGGTTTTCAATTTACCTTGTTTATTTGTGCCTTCTTCAAAGGTTCAAAGATATTCTCTCATGGAAGAGATATCTTCCATGAGAAAATTTTTAATTCTGCGATGCATGTCATCCAAAAATTCCTCTTTTGTTGCTAGCTTATGGTAAGTTTTCAATTGATGGCCATTGACTAACATAACTCTTTTCCCTCCATGAATTGGAACTAACTAGACAACTCCATTCTCAAGCACTTGTTGTATCTCAGAGGTTCCTAACCATCTAGTACGAAACTCTCCTTTAAACTCTTCAAATTTGGAGTCAAATAATAGTGCCCAATCTACCTCTCTGAACTATCTAGACACAATATGTTTATCATGCCATTCCTTCCTTTTCTTTTGAATCACTTTTGTATGTTGAAGTTCCTCTATTCTCATTTCATCAAGTCTATTAAGCTGCAAAATTATGCTTTTCTCTGCTTCTGGCAGGTCAATCCCAACTTCTATTGTTGTCTTCAATGTTTTCAACTCAAATTCAATTAGCATGACTGGTTTCTTTCCATACACAAGTGCATATGGGGAGAACCCAGTCGTTGTTTTTCTTGTGGTGTTATAGGCCTAGATTGCTTCGTCTAGCCTATCTAACCAATCTATTTTCCTCAAAGAAACTATTTTTTCTGAATATTCTCTAATTCTTTATTTGTGACCTCTACTTGTCCATTCGCTTGTGGGTGATAAGGTGAATATTTTTTGTGAGTTATTTGGTACCTTTGTAAAAATGCTTCCATCATTGCTAACACAAACTTCCCTCCTTGATATGAAACAATCTATCTGGATGCACCAAACTTTTAGAGAATTTGCTTGTATAGAAAGTCTACAAATTTATCTTATTTTGTTGCTGGTAGTTCCTTCACCTCAGCCCATTTTGTTGCATAATCAGTGCAGACAAGGATATATCGTTTCCCTCTTGAAGGTGGATCTATTGGCCCTAAAAAATCGATGCCCAACTTTTCAAACGGTTCAAGAGCTATTTGTGGCTGCAACGACATCTCCATGGTTATTGTAGGCCTCCCCATTCTTTGGAACTCATCATAGTGTTTTGAAAAAGAATGTTGCATCCTTTGTCATTGTTGGCCAAAACTAGCCAGCCCCCAAGATTTTGTGAACTATTCTTACAACTCAGAAGTGTTCCCCTTTAGGTTCATGATGGCAGGAATGCACTACATCATATAATTCCAATTCAATTACACATCTGTGTAAAACATGGTCAGGACATAATTTAAATAGAAGACCATTAATCCATTGAAATTTGGAACTTTCACGGATTAGCCTCTTTTTTTGCTTATGACTCAATTCACTTGGATATTTTCCAATAACAAGGTAATTTTACAAATCAACAAACCATGGTGGATGAATTGATATAGCAAATAAGTGTTCATTTAGAAATACATCATCCACTGGTTCTTGGTTATCCTATAAAAAAATTCTAGAGAGAAAGTTAGCAAAAACATTGTCCTTTCTAGGCTTATCAACGATAGTTACATCAAATTCTTGCAATAAGAGTAACCATTTGATAATGCATCCACCTACCACTGCTTTATTCATTAGATATCTAATTTTAGCATGGTCTATAAGTATGTAGAGTTTTTATCCTATAATATAATGTCTAAAATTATTTATTGCATATACTACAACTAAAAATTCCTTTTCTGTTGTTTGTAGTTTCTTTCAGTAGGATTGAAGTTTTTTCTAACATAGTAAATTGCATGCATGGCATCATTTTCATCTTGTTGTCCTAATATTGCACCAATGGCCAAATTAGATGCATTTGCATGTCTTTGAAAAGGCTCTTCCCAAACCGGTCCTTTGATAATGGGTGAAGTTGTTAGGGCTATCTTGATTGTTTTGAAGGATTTCTGACAATCCTCTATCCATACAAATTCTTCTTCTTTCTTGAGTAGGGTAAATAGTGGTGATGCAATTTTACTAAATCCTTCCATAAATATTCTGTAATACCTTGCATGCCCAAGAAAACTTCGTACTCTAGTTTGGTTTTTAGGAATTTCAATGTTCTGTATAATTTCAACTTTCTTGGGATCAACCTTTATCCCCTCTTTTGAGATGTGATGTCCCAGAACAATTCCCTCTGTCATCATAATGGAACCTTTTTCATGATTGAGTGATAACCTATGATCTTTGCAGTGTTATAAAACCTTTTCTAGGTTTTGTAATGCTTCATAAAATATTTTAGCATGGACTGTAAAGTCATCCATATAGATTTCTACACATGAAGTGGTGAAATATGCAAATATTGCAAGTACTTCTCTTTGAAATGTTGTAGGTGCATTACATATTCCAAACGGTAAGACTATATATGCATATGTACCCCAAGGAAAAGTAAATGTAGTTTTGTCTTGATCTTTAGGGACTACTTGGATTTGGTTATATCCACTAAATCCATCAAGAAATGAGAAGTAGTTGCTGCTTACCAGGTTGTCTAGTACTTGGTTGATAAATGGTAATGGGAAATGGTCTTTTTTTGTGGCCTTATTCAATTCTCTATAGTCTATGTAGACTCGCCATTTACCATTTTTTTTGAACTATAACTAGTGGAGAGACCCACTGACTATCAGATATTAGGTATATGATCACAGATTGAAGGATGGATACCTATCATATAAGTATATTCCCAAGCAAATGCTCTAGTGTGTTTTTCTAAAATTTCTTTCAATTTTTCCTATTGCATTGGGGATAAGGTTGAATTGATATTAAGGGATATATCTCCTGCTACTGTAATATCCCGTGTCTATTTTAAAATTTATTGATTTCTCAACAAGAGTATTCAAAGGTCAACAATGTTCTTCATGTAATGATGTTTGACAATTATCTTGCTCATTTTTTGAAATTATCTCTTGTACTTCACTTTCTTGGATATGTTCACTTATGGTTACCATTGCTAATTCCACAATACCATCACCTTCTGATTCTAAATCCTCATCCACCTAAAGTTGAGTGTTTTTTTGAATTGATGGTTGTGCAGGTGGATAAAGTGACAATTCGTTTTGTTTTTTGTCCATTGGTGATTATCATGCTTTCTAATCTACAGTCAATTAAGGCTACAACAGTAGCCAACCATGGTCTGCCTAATATGATTGGGTATCCAGATTCTTTTCTTTTGGTTTTGAGAACCAAAAAGGTGACTAGGTAATCCAATGTATGAATTGTGACCATGATTTCTTTTATAATACCCTTTGGTTTTGTAGTTGATTGATCAACCAATTGTAAAACAGTTGTTGTTCGCTGAATTATTGTCATTCCTAGCTTTTCAATTGTATCAGATATAATGACGTTTATGGCAGCTCCTAAGTTAATTAGAACATTTGATATTTCAATGTCATTAATACTTGGTGTTATGATAGGGCTATTAGGATCATTATATTTTTGTGGAAGCAATCTTCCTAATAACACATTAGTAAGTTTAGTCCCTACTTGATTTTTTGAAGGAATTTTCTTTTTCCTTCCTGGTCTTCATGCACAGGGATTTTACTAACTAATTGATCTCAGGTATATCTTTGATTTCCTATAACAAAAGTATCTATATGTTAATCTTTTTCAGTTCTCTAAGAAGTTGTGAATCGATTACATTCATGTAGTTAGGGGAAGAGGTTTGAGGATTAGTTTTCCCTTCATGCAATTTCTTGAGATAGGGAGCTTGTTCGATAGTTTGTTTCCCTCACAACATTTGTTCCCTATTTTATTCCTCTTTCTCGAATGTTCTTAGTTGGTGCAGTTTGCACATTTTGACTTCACAACTATATGTCATTAATATCTACTACATTTACATTAGGATTTTTTGTAACAGTTCGTGCATTTTTTGGATTAGGAACTAGTTGAGTTGGAATTTGGGGTTGATTCACTTGATCATTGGAAGCATTAGGGGCATTAAGGGCTAGAGGTGTTTTTCCCCAAGGTCGTTTTTGTCCTTGATTTTTCCATGGTTGGAATTATTTTTTATTTTGTTGCCATGAGGATTGATTTTCTTGCCATTGTGGTTGTTGGTTAGCCTACCACTGGGATTGGTTCCATTGGGGATTCATCCATTTTGGTTTTCCCCAATATGTAGGTAGGGGTTGTGGTTGATATTGGGGGGTCCATTGATTTTGGTTCTACCAAGGGTTTTGATTCCAATTTGACTATGAACCATACTGCCTTTGATTTGCATTATACCCTTGGTTCTGAGGTCTTTGATTGACATAATTGAGCTCTTATTCAACCACTAATGGTTTCTTGATATTGCTTTTTATTCTTGCCAAAAGATTGTAGGAACTGGTCGGGTGTGTTTTTTCACAATTCTCATAGATTTCAACCTAATTTAATGGGCATTATGTCAAAAGTTGTTTTCCCCTACACTTGGAACAATAAATTGACAAGGGTTCAGTGGTTCTCTTTTCTCCTTTCATTTTAAGATATAGTAGATTAGTCTTCATGTTTGCCAATTCTCCCATTACTTCTAATACATTAGTGATGTGAGTCTTGTTCCTTCTAGAATTTTGAGTCCCCACTCTAGTTCTAAAGTAGTTTCTACAGATCTCCACAATTTCATCCAATGAAAGCTTGTTAATGTCTCCCTTTCCCATCAGGTTCAAGGACTCTCTGGACTCATATTCAATCCCTCTTAGGAAAATTGTTTTGTTGATTTCATCATCCAACCCATTAGTGCACCATTGATGCACAAATTAAAATCTATTAGCATAGTCTTCTAGACTTTCATCGTCTAGTTTCCTTATGCAAAATAGTTCCTCCTTTCTATCTCTCACTCGATAGTAATTCTAGTATTTTTCCAAGAATTCAGTCTCCATCTACTGACAAGTCCTAATCTTTCCTGATCCTAAACCCATAAACCATCTTAAAGCTGATTCTTTCAAAGTAGAAGGAAACAACTTTAACTTCTGATTATCAGTTGAATAATCATAGGTTTGGCATAAGATTTTGAATTCAAACAGTTTTGAATTGATCAGGGTCTTCTGTAGTCTTTCCCCTAAATGTTGGAAGAACTAAGGGCAAAAATTTTTTCATAGGGGGTTCATCAAGTTGTCTTTCAAGATTGATAGGATTTGAAAAGGTCCTATTTGTTGGGGGATGTACTAGTCGGTCACCCATTTCCTCTCCTGGAAGTGCATTTCTATTCTCCTCTTGATTTTCAATGGGGTTTTCTTGATTAATTTCTTGATTTTCAATCTGGTATTGCTAGATATCCTCTTGATCAAAATCAAGATTTCTTCTAATGTCAACATTTCGTGGAAGAAGCCTTCCTAGTTGGTCTCTACTTTGTCTCATCCACTATTTTAGATCTCTCTTCCCTATCAACACTAAGGCTTCACACTAAATATCCAAATTATTGAAAGTCCCCGACAACGGTGCCAAAAATGATGGGCAAGGTCGTTGATGTCACAACTTGCATCATTTAATTAATTATTTTATCGAACCGGGTATGTCTCAGAGCAATATGCGATAAGGATAGTTGTCGCAGATTCTTTTGGGGGGGTTTGCACTATAAACAATGACTTTAGGTATCATTTTTTTGTACTTTAGGAGCTTTCAGGAGCTCTCAAGAGCTCTTTAGGAGCTTTCAGAAGCTAAACTGTAGCAACTGATTCTTAAGATTTAAATCTATTTTGGCTTCTAATTTAAAATCCTATTAAATGAATTATGACTTTATTGACTTTGATTTAGACCAATTCATGGAGATAATTAATGATTACTTTAATTTCTAATCTAAAACATGTAATTCAAATTAATTCTATTTTGCTTCAAAAGAAATCCATAACTTAATTGTTGGAAAGTAAACGCTAATTTAAGAGCAGGAATGAATTGTAGGAAAATGACAATTATTCTAAAAAGCATAAAGACTAATATCCATGAATAGATTCTGAATAGACTTCAACTCCATCCTTCCATAAATTCCTAACATTGCTTTAATGAAACTCAACAAACAAACTTCAAGTTTAACTGATTCGAAGAACATCTAAATTTAATTTATCTAAGAAACCTATTAATGATTCTAATGATTCAATTCAACATTTCCAATAAATAAATCTAACAATTCTAACAATTTTATCTTAACCATAATAAACTGAAACTTTGAAACATAATTGTAAACACAAGTAATTATCTAATTTTAACATTTACCAAGGTAGAAGATGATTTCAACGATTGAACAATTCAAAATCAGTTTCTACTACAGACTTGATATTAATGAATAAAAAATAACAACACTAATTAACAAAAATACCATAAGATCGTTCCAAAGGTTGAGTGGGCCCCGCTCTTCCTTAGGTAAGATCCTTTAACACAATGAATTGATTAACTTCTTGCTTCCCTTCTCATTGATCAAAAGTAGAATGCAAAACAAAGTATTGTTTGTGATTACAAAAAATTTGATTGCAAATTATCTAACTACTAATTAAGTCTTAAATATGGAAATTTATAGAATATCCTTATTAGATTCTAACATGACATTAACTACCAAAACTTAAAGCTACCAACTACAGATTACAAAATGAAACAAAAAATAGAACTTAAGTGGACTAAGGAGGACTATGCCAAAACTATGCCATATTGGCACTGGAAGTAAAAGTTTCTCAATTGAATATAAAGAAGTCGATTCAGACTTTGAGTGACTCATCATCTAGGAGGTCCCATCTATGGCATAGTCATTCCTCATCATTAAACAGAGAGTTTTAACCATCTCATCAACCTTTAAGATACCCTGTTAAAAAACCTTAAGAAAAAGACAACAATCATGGTAATAAAGATCAATGCAGCATAATTATCTTGTCCAAAGTCATCATAAAGCAATGCATTTAACATAAGCTATTACTTCTGAAATATTCTCTAATTTAGTTAAACATAAAGTAAAATAAACAAATATGTTAATCTATTGTCTACTACCAGTCATGCCAATTAACAATAACAAGTCTTTTTAAACATAAAAAAACCTTAAATGAAAGTATTTTATATCTCCCATTAGCTACCTCAAGGTATATAAAGTAGGTGGAGGAAGTGCCCAACTATTCCAAGAAGATTCATTTTCAAATCCTCCAATCTAAGATCATTGAGAAGGATAGGCTTCAAATTCTAATAGGTAAATTCATAGAATACACCACCATCAAGAAGGGTGAAGGAAATCCAATCATAGATGATGAATTCCTCATAGTGTAGTTGCAACAAAAGGGAAATTTGCTAAAAGAAAAAAGAGTTACAGTGCTGGCCACAAGAAGACAAAATATGCTAGAGTACAAAAATTTCTTTTTTATATTGTAAAATATTTGGGGGTGGTGAAACCCTAATTTGTAGTGAATCTTGGCCATTCATTTTTCTTTTTGGACACTATAAATAGGGGGTCTCCTCTCATTTTCAAGAGAGAGTTGAGTTGTTGTAAAGACATGCTGCTGGAATTTTAATAGAAATTCATTGACTTTCAATGGATTCTTGAATTCCAATTTAATGTTTCATGATTCTTCTCTCATAGTTAGTGAATTTGAATAGGTTAACATTTTTGTTCTATAAGTTTATATTCTTTTAGTAAGTTAGTTAATGTTGTTCATTAGTATTGAATATTTCTACTATGTGTTGGAAACCTTCCTTGTCCATACTTTTTGTTGTTTTTTAATGATAAACAACAGTGCAAAGTTAGTCTGGACATAAATTGAATGTTGAACTAAACTTCTATCTTTTATTCATGTTTATGGTGAATGAATGGTTGAAAATTTGTAGTCCTAAGAAGATTGCAGTATTTTCATGATACTGTGTAGTAATTTGGTTAAGTGGAACTTAGTTTTAGGAAATCTTTCCATAGTAGGAACCTCCATTATCACTATTCATTGGCAGTTTCAGGTCTAGGAACTCTCTTTCTCCCTTGCCCTTCTGAATTTTCTTTTAAATAATGAATTTGAACAAGGTTCATTGCACATTGTAAAGCCAAATCTGAAGTTGAAGTAGGAGTTCTAGACTATTGCTTGAACCTACAAAAACTATGCAACAACTTTCACACCTTAAGAACTCCATTTGAAGAATCAATTCCCCTCCAACTTAACTTGCACAACGTTGCCTTGTGATTACCAAAAAATCCACATTAAAACAACTAAGACATTCCAAGCAAGTCATGACCTGACACCCAAGAGACCTTGGGGTGATTTTTAGCAATTGGTTGTTGGAGATCACCTTTCAAGAGAGGTAGTGTACTTGTGGATTTTATGTGTTGAGAAGTGCTAAAACACCCATCAACAATATTGTGCTAACCCCATTTCAAGTTTATGTCCCTAGGTTGACAAGTTAAATGCACCTTCATGATGATTGAAATAACTATTTAGGTTAGATGTCCAATCTCTAAATCACAGCTATAAAGGATTAGTTGTTAAATCATTGTAGGAGGCCAACAATTGAGACAAGAAAGGGGTTCACCACCAAGTGTAAACTTGGAAAATACAAAATGTTGGAAAACAAGTGTTATATAGAAAATGACCTAGAAATGCAAATGAAATAAAATAGAAAGTTGTAAAACTGGATGTGTGCACCTAGAAACTTGTAGAGACTTGGATGGAAACTAGAAATGCTACTGATTCTAAAATATTGGCCCACTAGGACTCATTTTCTAATTTGGGTGAATCAATCTTGGATTGGGGTTTCTATACATTAATAGGTTTCTTGAAAAAGAGTATCCAAAAATTCCAAAATATCAAAATTGACCAAAAAATGGGACTCATTCACCACTTGTGGAAAATTAGTCTAGTTTGGCTTTTCTAGAAATCCAAAGTTCTGATCTACACCTCTTCGTCTATTCTTTCAATACATCCAAGTGTTTGTATCTGAAACCCTAATTTTCGGGGCTGTAAGTGACTTTTTGTGAATATTTTTACCTTACAAGTAGGGAGATGACTCCAACAAGTTTGAAACCTATTCTTTAATCATCTCCTAGTGTTGAAAGTACCTAGATCTACAATTTCCCAAAGAAAGAGAGAGACAATGTTGATTGTTAGGGAATTGGGGTTTTCCTTGGTCAAACCCCTTTTAGGTAATTAAACCAAAATTATGAAATAAGATGATGAAGCATGAGTATGAGATAATGCAATTAGAACCTTTCCATGATGATGGATCCTAAAATGCTACAACAATTGTTGAAGAATCTTGCTCTAGAATGCCTTAGAATTGATCTTGAATGCTATCTTTATGACCTTATGAAGACTTGAAATGCTTAACCCTTGATTGCTTGACTTGGTGGCATGAATGGATGATGGATGGATGAAATAATGATTTATAAGCTTTTTTATATAGGCAAGGCACTCAAATGACCATTATTTTGATCCCCAAGGTTAACATTCATCAAAATACCAGTTAGAATTACAATTTTCCCACTCAATTTTGAAAAATTCCTCAAAAAGGACTTATTCACCACCCTTGGTGAATGGGTCCCACCTAAGGGGACTCATTTTCCAAGGGTGATGATGAGTCCCACCTTGAGGTTTTTGAGGTGGATCTTCAATATTTTGGGGTTTTAAAGTGTTTTTGTCAGGATATTAGCCAAAATATGCCTTGGGATGCAAAAATAATGGTCATAAGGGACTATTAATGATTATATAAAGGTCATAAATGTAGTAGGGCCCAAAATACAATGCGAAAGTGTAAATAAATACACTTTACAACACTAAATTAAGGTAAAATTGAGCCTATTTAGCTTAAAAGGGCCCTAGATCCCATGTGAATGTGTAAAACACATTACAACACTAGATTAGGTCTAATTTGTTTACAAGCCTCTTAAATTTAATATGTAGATAAATACATTTTACAACATCAATTTAGGGCAGGGTTAAGTTAATTTAGCTTAAAGGGGTGCAAGACCTAGTGTGGATGTGTAAAACACCTCAAAACACTAGACCAAGGCAACATGAAGTCCAATTTATCATTAATTATTCCCATATCAAGCAAGGGCCATATTTTTCTACACTACATTTAGCCCTTACTTTAGTGAGAGGATGAACCTGCTTCAAATTCACACTAAAGTAGACATTCAAGAGGGGTCCAATCGTACCAATGTAGGCAACAAAGGATATCAAAAGATCAAAGGAGGTGGCCAAGCCCCCAGGTTCCAAGATCCCATGTTAAATCAACATAAGAACAAGAGGACACTCACAAGGTGAATGATATGCAGCAGAATAAGATACATGAACTTGCAATGGCAAGAACTAAAAGAAAGAAAAATGAGTAAAAATAAAAATGAGGTGGATCAAGCTTTGACCATTTTTCCAACACGATGTGGATTAGATCTAGGATGTTTGTCCAAAATTGCATTGTCACTCTGAGGCAACATAACTCTTGGGTGTTCACTAGGTGAGAAGTCCTATAAATGTGAGACACATACACTCATGGCTGGTATGCACTCACACACACACAAGTGGCAATGTGGAAAGTGATGCCTTGTATTGGGCTTCCTACTCAACCATACCAAAGTTATACCTCCTAATAACTTTAATAAGGTGCCACACAAGAATGATTTTTGAGCTTCATGAGACAAGAAAAACTTTGTATGCTTGGAGCTCATGAACAAACGCGATGGCTCCACATGCTAACAACAACATTTGTAAAATAAAAAATAGGAAATGTTCAAGGGATTATTATTTAGTTCACACAAGGTCTTTACTTAGGGAAGATCATGCCTAATGTCTCCAAGAGAGTACCAATCAAAGAATAGAAAATTCACAACTTAGGGGATGCAATGCATTGCATCAAACCACTAAGAGGAATGCAATAAGCTAAGATAGATCACAATCATGGAGGAAACTACACCCAATGTCATCCACAAAGTGACAAACACATCGTATGAAGTAAGAAGGTTGGACTAAGAACCAGGAAAAAGGAAAATGCAAAAGAATAATGCCAATGTATGCCCCCACTTTAAAGGATTTGCTAACACCATATTGTGAGTAATTACTTTAAAGTAGAAAATGAAAAATGTAAACAAGAAGGAAGACATGAGAGCCAACTTGGAAAGCTCTTATACCAATTCATATGTTTCTGAGTAAGGCTACATGATGAAAAAGGTAGTATGTCACATGCAAGCCAATGTAAGGAATGTCGTCCACATCTCAATCTTTCTCTTATATGTTCATGAAAGGTGATCAACTAGCTAAAAGAGGCAACAACAAGTGACATACAAGGACAGGGCTAACTAAACCCTTTCCCCCACTTAGTACAGGATAAGGGTGAGCAAAATAGGATGAAATTAAGTATTAGTGAGAGGAATTAGGTGCTTCAATGCAAGGAAGAGCACCACAGTCCTTGAGATGTTGAATTTTTTTGTTTAAATCCCTAGATGAAAATGGAGATAAGAGAGGGAACCCTAGATCTTTCTTGAAAGATTATGATGTGTTGGTTTACTTCGTGTGTTCATGTGTAGGAGGGAGATTGTGTCCAATACTAGAACAATATTCCAAGTAAGATGAAGGGGGTTTATGCTTCTAAGAAGGATCAACTTCTTCACGAGAACACAAATCCTTTTTAAAGTTATGTGTGGCCCCTGTATGAGGAATGGGAGTTATATAGCCCCCATCACCACCATGGGGTAATGTAGTAGAACTAAGTTGAGTGAATGAAACACAAGGCTATTTTGGTTTAGATTGTGATATTTCACACTTGTCCGTAAAGGAAGGTGTGAAACTGCAATCGTTAATAGAACTTGTATCTGAAAATGAATTTTTTGTATATGACTCTTTCAACCTTGAGGGTGAGATTTTGGAAACTTTATTGAAAGGAGGTGTAAAATCTAACAACCCCCAATTATCACTAAAGATTTTTTTTGTAGGTGAAGGATTAGTATCAAATTGTACAGGCTCAACTTTTGGTCTTGGAATTAAAGGATTAGAGGAGTTGGAAATGTTGTGATCATATGATTCATAGCTTTGTTCATCTGCTTCAACTATGTATACTTTGTTGTTGTATTCAAACTTCATTGTGTGGTGAAGACTAGATGGGACTCCTTTCATAGTATGAATCCATGGTATCCCTAGGAGAAGATGTTATGGAAGGTGTCCTAGAATGATATGGATAGGGGTAGGCAACAATACATGTCTGACCTCAATAGGTAATGTGATCATCCCTAGTGATTTCCTATTAGCATTGTCAAAGCCACACATATGAACATCATTAAGTTGAATGAGCCTTTTGTCCACACCAATTTTGTTTAGGAGCTCAATACTACAAATGTTGATTTTTGCTCCATTGTCTATGAGAGTGCACCTAATTGCTGTTTCATTAATGGTCACCTTTATCATCAAGGCTTCATTCTTGTTTTGAGTCTCCAGTGAGGGAGATTCATGCTTAGAGAATGTGATTTCTGATTGTGTGGCTTTTGTGGGATGAAAGGAAGATTTTGCATTATTAAATTTCATAGAAGCTTGGATCTCCTCCTACTTTATTTCCAACATTTCTTGAAATAGGCACTTGTATGTAGGTGATAGTTGAATAAGTTTCCATTTGGATATATTAGCAAGGGTCTTCTTAAGATCTTCAACTATATTATGAATAGGTGAATGAGGAGCACTAGGAAAAATATGTTGAGGTGATGTTGATGTCGTGGGAGCTATTTTTGATCCCCTACATGTTTGATAAATTGTGTTATATCTTGGTTGTTGCAAAACATTATTAGATTGCATCGTAGATTTCAAGAAATCTACTAGGAGATGACTTAGGAAGCTCACTCATTAAATGAGATCCAATTTGTGTCACCATAAACTCAACAAGATTGTGCTTATTTCCATGATCTCTTAGTGCAGAGGAGTCTAATGTCACTTCATTATCTTCACCTAAGGAAGGTTTAGTGTTTGAAAGACATGTGTCAATTCTCACATTTTTTTGCACCATGATATTCTCCCTATGAGGAGAGTTTTTAGGAGGATTACAAACCAAATGTTCTTGACATTCAAGGATTGGTTCTTCCAATATGAATTCATCGCAAGTAGGGAAGTAATCAATGGTTTATTTTCTTGCTCAATAAGGGTTTCCATAGGAGAATGGGGACAACTAAGATTCTCATGAAATTGATCTATGGTATTTTCTATTATCAAAGTGTCTCCTTCATAACTATGAGAGAGACTAGGAGAACAACAAGTATGATTATCATGATCATTTATGAGTTGATTCCTTTGTGCCCTAATGTCTTAGAAGAGAGGATAGGTAGGTGAAGGGTCATAAAGAGGGTTGTCATAGATCTTGAAGGTTTGCTTATATGATACCAACATATCCCCATCACTATCACAAGAGGAGATGTTGGGAGATGAACATAGGTATGTTTCATTGGTCTTGTGCTGGGTTGTGTGATCATAATGATTACTTAGTGTTATGCCTTATTGTTTAGTAGTGTCTTTCATAATAAGAGAGGTAAGCAGAGAGAAAAAAATTGGATTCTCAAAACTCCAATTGATTGGTTCTTCTTAGACCAAAATATCTTCTTCAAAAATAGGAGAGATATTAGGAGAAGAACAACTATGATCACTAGGAATGTCCAAGGTTGTATTATCTTTCACTAAAACACTCTCATGGGGAGGGGATATGAATTTTTTCTTA